>APFE030119751.1:324313-342126 GCA_000404065.3 Pinus taeda | reverse complement strand
TCCTCCAACAAGAAAGCCCTTCTTCACCTCATGTAAAGCTTAGGTCACCCAGCACTATGATGTTACACTAGGAATCCAACAACACTTCTCTACAAGATACAAGATTCCAGCCTCTGGATCTCTGTGATGAGGGATCCATATATAGATGATTATAGGGGGGTGAGTCAGCTTCTAGGTTTTTGATTAGTGTCCTCTTTTTGATAGTTCTTGATACCACTTGGAGATTGATGATCTCTTACTCATCCCTAGGTGAATTTAGAGAGGCAAGTGTTAGAGGAGAAGTTTCTGGAAGATTCTATGATCCTCCACCTGCAAATTGTCTCTACCATTTGTCCATTCTCTCCCTTTGCACCCTACAGAAGGGCTTTGTAGTATGCATCAAACCCTTTACACTGAGTAGGTGATATGCATCACACCCTTTACACTGAGTAGGTGATATGCATCACGCCCTCTGCACTGGGCATTATGTATGGTCTTGTTTTAAGCAGTTTTGAAAAGTTTTCTGTGTAGAACTTCTCGGAGATGATGTAATCAGCTGACCTTGTTCCTTTAGGGAGTGAAGCAACACTTTTAGGGACTTAGGAGCCCTTATTTTATGGACATTTAGGATTGGGGTTGCAGTGCCCAAAAATTTCTATAACAACATCCTACTGGCTCTGAAGAATGATCCTAAAAATTTGATTCACCTGCAAAGACAAACTCAAATTATTTTCTTCTATTATGATTCCTTCTCTAATACCATGTATAAATTCCTTCTAGATTCAAACTACTTATGTAATATTCTAAAACAAAATACCTAAATCTACTCTACTTATGAGCAGAAACAATTAATCGATCGAGAAATCACAACATAAACATGAGACAAGATTCAATCACATATGCTCAGAGATCTATCTAAGGGGAAATATTGTTGCTTAAAAACCCTTCCTATCTATATATTGCATTAGATCAGAAAATAGAGAAGAAAATACAATTCTTGGTTAACTTGAACAATGTCTGCACAAGTATAATCTATCTCACCGCCTCATAAGCTGACTCTAGGCAATACTTAGACAATTTTGTTGTCTGCCAAGCTCCAATTTCCTTGCGTTGTTTCTCAAGGAATTAGCACCCTATTTATTAGGGAAATCCCCATCATGAATTACGTAATCCCTATAGGCCCTTCTCTTACTACATGCACCACCTTTACAACTTAGGAAATTATACAATTGATAGTACACTACCCTTGAACTCCAATCTCAACTATGTAACTCAAATTTCATGCATGAATGAGTTAATTATAGATGATTTATTAGTTAACTAGTTGAACACATGAAGTTCAACCCCACTGTTAAACCTCCTACTAGTTCCTTCAATATTTGGAACTAGTTTAACTGACATTAACTTATTTCAATGGAATTAAACTATTACAACTCAAATTCAACCCAACTGAGGCTCCTAAAATTTAGGAACCACTCTACATGACTCAAGTTAGGCCATCAACTTGAATTAACTGAACCAACTAATTGAAATTAACTTATTTAACTCATTCTTGTTGTCTTATGATGTGGAATTACAATTTTCTCCTAATTTAATTCAATGGAAAATTAAATCAAGGTTTTCTTGTTACCATTTTCAACATATAATGTATTGTAAATTAAAAGGAATATAATGAAAAATAAATATAATTTTCCTGGTTTTGGTTGCATGATAAAATATTTTTATATATTTTTATGTTTTTTCCATTATATATTTTTATGTTTTAAGAATTTGTTTGCAAGTAATTTCTATACAGGGCTAAAATTACATCTGGTATCATAGTGGTTTTGGCTTCAAGGGGACGCCTTTGTGGTTGAGGGTTTTTCTCAAGCCTGTGGTAGACCCTATTACAGTGGATCAAATCTTGTCGTAAACAGAGATGGTGAATTGTGGAAAGATAGAGATTAATAAATTCAATGGATATAGTTTTGAGCTTTGGAAGCTCAATATGGAGGATATGTTGGTGGACAAAGATCAGTGGATTCTAGTAGATCTCAGTATGACACCAACTGGAATGTCGAGAGAAGACTAGGTGAAGTTAGATTGGAGGGAAAAAATCTTAATATAATTGTGTCTCTGAGATTCAATATTGTTGAATGTATCACTCAAAGCTACAACAAAGGCTTTGTGGGAAAAGTGAGGGCCTTTGTATCAATCTAAGTCTTTTGTGAACAAATTGTTCCTCCAAAAGACATTGTTTAAGTTGAGGATGAAGGATGGAGACTTAGTTACAACGCATCTAAATGCCTTCAATATGGTGGTAAGTCTCTTGTTATATGTTGATATTAAAATTAAAGATGAATATAAGTGAATCATTGTATTGTGTTCTTTAGCAAACTCATGGGATAGTTTGGTTATTGCTATAGGTAGAAATACAACTACCTTGAAGTTTGGTGAAATACTCTCATCCTTGTTGTCAGAGGAGATGAGACAAAAAAATATGGAGAGACAAAATGGAGATACCTTGTTTGTAAGAGGACATTCCCAAAACAGATATAGAAGTAAGTCCTTAAGTGGGAGACCTAATTCTAAAGGGCGATCTAAATCTCGAGGAAAATATGTAAAGCTATGCTAGAATTGTGGAAAAGAAGGGCACTACAAAAAGGACTATAAATATAAAAATCCTAATAAAGGAAAGGGATATGACGATGGTTCTTCTACAAAGATGAAAACCATTTTAGATAAAGGTGGGGATGTGTAATTTCCTTCTTCTTCAAGTACATGCATAGATCATTAGGTATGGTTGATTAACTGTGGTGCATATTTTCACATTACTCATCATAGGGAGTGGTTTTCTGAGTACGAGAATTATGATAGTGGTGACATATTCCTAGGTTATAATAGGAAGACCAGAATAATAGGACATGGAAAAGTAAAGCTGAAGATGCAAGTTGGAAGGATTAGAAAACATCCTAGTCTTCTTCACATTCCTGCATTGGCTAGAAATATAATTTATGTAAGCAATATGGATGATGAAAGTGTAAAAATAGTGTTCGATAAAGATACCTGCAAGATAGTTTGGGGAGCACTGTTATTGATGAGGAGGGTTCAAATGAAAAGTTTATACAAGTTTCTAAGCGATATTGTTATTGATTGGTGCAATAGTTTTGTAGTTCCTAAAAGTGGATCAAAAAAACTTCTAGGCTTTGGTGAAAGGACTATGTTGTGGCATTAAAGGATGGAATACATTGAAAAGAAGGGCCTTCGAATATTGCATGGTAATGGTATGGTAGAAGGCATGTCTAATTACTCTCTGGATTTTGATTTCTGTGAACATTGTGTATATGGGAAGTAGAATTAGGTTAGTTTCCCCTCTCGTGCTATTAGGGCAAAAGGGATATTAGAGCTTATGCACAGTGATATGTCTTGACTTGTGTTGGTTCCATCACTAGGTAATTATTTGTATTATGTATCATTTATAGATGAAATATCAAGGAATACATGGATATATTTCCTTAGGGATAAATATGAACTATTTGACGAGTTTAACGGATTTAAGGTTTTACTGGAAAATAAAATAGAGAAGAAGATCAAGCTGTTAATGACATATAATGGTGGATAGTTCTGAAAGAAGGATTTTTAAGAGTTTTGTAAGAAGTGTGGTATAGAATTACATAAGAATACTCCATACACACCTCAACAAAATGGAATTATAAAAAGAATGAACATGATGTTGATGGAAAAGGCAAGAAGAATTCTCAGTGGTGCTAAGTTAGGATAGGAATTCTAGGCAGAGATAGTGGATACTACATGTTACCTGTTTAAGAAATAACCTTCATCAATGTTGGAGGGTAATATTCCACATGATTTCTAGACTGGTAGGAAACCCTCTCTCTCACATCTCAAAGTATTTATTTGTGATGGATATGTACATGTTCCAAAGGAGAAAAGAACCAAGTTGGATAGTAAATATGAAAGGTACATATTTATTAGGTACAATGTTGGTTTAAAAAGTTACAAGCTTTAGAACCTACAAACTAGGAAGGTTGTGTACAATTAGGATTTGGTGCTTAGAGAAGTAGAAAAGAATCAGAAGAGTAAGAGCCACACACTCTAGTTTTGAGGAGATTAGTTCGAGAGAGAAGGAAACCAAAGAGGTATAACCCACATATTTTTTGTTCAAATTTTTCTTTATCTATTATTGATGATGATCCTAGAACTGTTAGGGAGGCAATGGATTCAGAGGATGAAATTTTTTGGAGAAAGGCCATGATTGAAAAAATGGAAGCCTTGAACAAAAATGAGGCTTTGGATCTCATGGAGTTTTTGTCTGGAAGGAAACCCATTGGAAGTGTTGTAGCTCATTTTTCATTGTGTTTTAAAATTGTGAAAATAATTTTTTTATATATTTCACAAAAGATATCAAAATTGAAATCTAGAAGAAGTATTAAGATTTTGATTTAAAAAAGAGGTTGATTAAAATTATCTTTGAGAATGATGTAACATTAATTCTATCAGGGCCCAGTCATAATTGTTTTGATAAAAATATATTATAGAGTTAAATGACAGGCTTTTTTGTTGGGTAGAGTTAAATGTTGTGTCGAGACCCCTCGATGGTTTCAACTTAACATCACTAATTGCTCAACAATTATGCTAGTGGGTGGATCTATAGAGTAGTCAAAATATCAATTAATGACTATCAATTGATGAAATATATCATCTATGGGATCACCACTAGCAGGTTCTCCTCGTCTTGGTAGGTGCCCCCGAAATTCCACAACAAGTGACCGTGTTTTGACGAACTAGTTCTTCGTGTCATCACCTTGTCACAACCATGTCACCCTATCACATCTTCATGCATTTTTTCCACAAAATCGTTCCTCTACATGTCACATTAGCATTTAAATTTTTTTTCCCTCCCATTTTCTGTTTTCCCCATAAAATCTGTTTTAGCCCCATTTTTCCATTTTGTCATTCTCATTTCCCATGTCTATAGCATGTTGCAGTTGTCGTCCCATTGAAATTTGAAGTCACTATTTCTAGCCATCCTTTAACTATGTATTTATACATAATCTACAAGTGTTAAAGTCCTCAAAATGTCAAAGAAAGTTGTTTTGTCAGGTTCTTCTACCCACATTCCTCTCATGGACACCGAGAGGGATGTTTTTGGTCCAATTTTCTACCTAAATTTAATGGAACTTCGTTAGCATATTTGATTCAACCAAAAAGTGTCTCCTATCTATGTTGTAATCATAAAGTTTGGTATTTTTGATGCAATAATTCCTTAAACTTATGTTTTCCCTGAATTTACTTACTAGTTAGTCTCTGCTCTTTACCCTTAGAAGTTCTTTGTGATGAATGCATTAGGTGAAAACATTTTTTAGGTGTCTTCTCTTTTAATTCAACAAGCATTGGTCTTTATACCTTCAAATATTTATACCTCATTTTAAGAAGAAACCTTGTTGTCATCTTTTCAGAATTTGCCTAGGAAGGATCATGCCCAGATGATCTTGTTTTTAATGCCTACACGACAACAATTTCCTATAGAGTCTACTCAATGTTCTCTTGAAACTTTTGCTAAATATGTAAGACCAACTTTACAAATAATTTCCAAGGTTTTGGGAAGGGATGACACAATTGTTGTTGACTAAGGCATTTTGGGGATGTTTAATTTAATGTTGCAACCTAAGACTATACTTAATATACCTGCCTATTGGGAAAAATTGGTTAATTCTCAGTTGTTAGACCTTGCTCTTTCTGGTTGTTTTAGATTTCCTTCATTAGTTACTTATCTTTTATTGTACAATCATATGGAAAGATTCATGTATTTGGGTCTTAATATAATGGATGTACATAAAAATAGGGAATTAGTGGTGAATTGAGTAGATACCTTAAGAAGTCATGCCAATTATTAAGGATTTACATATTTTAATAATTCTTTCTTTTCAATTGCTTACTCCATTATAAATAGCTCTCCCCCACCTTGTATTTTTCCAAAGGAACAATCTCTTCTTCAACTTAGAAAAGATGTTAAATTCAATGATTGGTTCTAGTTTGAAGACTATGGTGAGATTAGACTGTATGGAGCAGAGGTTGCCCCTTATAGACTTCCCACGTTTGTACCTATGAGATTATTTTCTTTGGAATTATCAAACAAAGTTTAAATGTTGATTAGGTTCATTTTGTACCAACAAAGAAGGGGCATTTATTCAAATTTCCAAAACCTATTGGGCCTTTTATTATGAACAATAGACAGGGCATGGAAGAAGTGGAGAAGATTCTTGAAGGCATGTAGTTACAACTGGGTGAAAAATGGTCATATGGTCTCCATCATATTATTTCTAAAAGAATAGTTGAAAATGCATATGCTCCCTATACACATGAACCACAACCAAATGTGGAAAAAATGGAAAATAGTGGTAAGACAAAAGCATAAGGAGGAATAGAGATTGAAACTACACATCATATTAAAAAAGGTATGAAAAGAGTCAGTGAAGACATACTTGATTTGGAAGGTGAAACATATCAAAGTTCAAAATGGCCAACATTTTCTGAGATAGAAAAGAAGCCCAAGTCTCTGGCTAGAATCTCCTCAGTTGTAAAGGATTTTTAGTTGCAACTGGGAGAAGCCACTTGTACACCTTCTTCCCCTCTACCTGAAGAAATTTATGAGAATGTTGTTCCTGCTATAAAACAATTGTACAGTGAAATTGAAGAAAGAAATCAGAGGGTAAAAGAAAGTATTGAATCTCATCTTGAATCACAATCTATTAACAATCACACCATATTGTTGCCTGCCATGGATCTTAAAAGAAATCAACTGAACTTTTGTTTCTCTCATCCTTCTACATTGATTATTTCATCATCATCAGGTTTTAAAATTGTCAACTTGAATATAGATGCAAGATAAATTCCACTAATTGACAAGATTAATTTGCATAGGAAAACTGGAGAATTAATCTATAGTGACTTAAGGAAAACATCCCTTGATGCTAGTAGGATTGAAGATTTACTAGGAAAGGTTGCAAATCAGCTAAAATTGGAGAAGGAAAATTATAGAGCCTTGTTCACCTAAAACAGAGAATTAAATAAATTGATTGTAAAAAATGTCATAAATCCTGAAGATAGAACTATTGTACAAAAAATTTTGCAACGGGTAGAGACCCAAATTTAGGTGTTGAGGAAAAAGTTAAATTTACCTTTTGTGTAGCATGTCATGGCCCCAGAGATAGCTCTAGTGGAGAAATAAAAACAAATTTCAACAATTGAACTTTTGTGGAGGAATAATGAAATTTATGACCTCAAAGAGATGAATTATATTTTGCAACATAAAGTAGATCAATGTGTTTGTACTATCTGAGTACAACTTGATTCTGATGATCCTATAGAGAAGATGAGTAGAGTAATGACTAAATTAAATATATCAGAGGATGAGATGAAGAATATGTAAATAATTCTAGATGATACAAATCAGATCCTAAAGATGAAAAAGAGGCAGTTAACTATGGCCAAAGATACCACTTCAAAGTGTCAAAATGATTACCAGATTGCTTCTCATGAAATTAAATAATTGAAAGAGAAAGTGAAAGGAAATATGTCCCTCACTCAAGTCAGGGAAATTATTTGGAATGATATTATTAATAAAGTGAAAAATGTTTGGGAATTTATGTCAATTGTAGAAGAGGAGAAAGCCATTGTTAGAGATTTGGAGAGCATAATTACTGCTAGTAAACAAAATCTCTAGCGACATGCAAAATTTTCCAAAAAGATGAATGACTTCCTTAATTATAATTCATCACAAGAATTAAGAGAGATCGAAATTGAGGACGAAATATAATTGGTGCTAGAGATAAACAAAATGGTTTTGAAAATTTTGTATAGAAAGACTATTGAGACAAAGTTGGGAGAGATTAAAGAACCTATTTTGAAGTTCAATACCAGCTTTGAGAAAAGAACCAGAGAAAGATTGCCTTCATGCTAGGATCAACAGGGAAATATGCTTCCCTGGGAGACTTATGAAACCTTTCTGGTAGAAGCCAAAAGTAAGATTGGTACTTCTGATGAAAGAACAACAGTGTTCCGAAAGGAGAAACAATTGTAAATTATCTTCATATGGACTTTCATCTATTATGGTTAGTTAGAACTCTTTCTACTGAGAAGCCAACTTATAGTAGGATCACCAATTTTACAATGGATCACACAATGTTTGTTAAAAGTTAGAGCTCAGTTATGACATTCTGAAAGAAATATAGAGAGTGGATGTTTCCCACAACAACAATAGAAGCTGGACCTTCTACTACACCAAAATCTCAAATTATTTAATAAGGAAAAGCCACCTATTATCTAATCAGAAATTTTCAAAATATGTTTGTGAAATGATGTAATTTTGTTTTTATTTTATCATATATGAAGTCATCCGAACGACCAAATAGTTAAAACGGTTCAAGTAGTTAGTGTTTTTGGTAGTTGACAGTTTCAGAATTGTCCTCATTGTGATTATCATACAAAAGGAAATTGTAAGGAATGAGGGAGGGGATCCATGTTTTTGGACTTCAAAAGAAAAATTTTCTATGTAATATTTTTATCTTCTTGGTGATTTCAATAAAGCTTTCGAAGTGATTCCAGATAGATTTTGAATGTGACATGTGTTTTCACATATCTATAAAATCATTTAATTTTTTTATTCTATGGGAAAGAGTACTGAAACAGTCGGCCTTTAATGATAAATTTTCACTAAAATTATAGTATCTGTAAGTTAAATTTAATAGCCTTAATATGCACTCCTATTTTCGGTATTTAAATTCATCTCTCTTCCATAATTCCACTAAAGTTTAAAACAAGATATTCTGCCACAAGTAGCATTGTGGTGTAGGAAAATTCTCCCTATGGGCAAAGACAATCCCTCTAGCCCAAGTGAGTGGGTCTAGTGCAAACAAGAAAATCTAATGTAAATTTCTTTAGATTAGAATTGAATAAGAGGGCCTAACTCTTATAACGCAAATCTGCTTGATGGTTATCTTGTTTCCTTGCTCCAGCTTCCTTTCATTACTTTCGTTCAAGTACCTAAAACAAACATGCAAGAAACAACAGAAAACATGATAGCATAAAATCAAATCTAATCTACCTAAAAGGTAAAGGAGTTCTAAGCAATAAAATGTAATATTACACCCGATATAGGAAATAAACCATTAGTTTTATTAGAATAAACACCAAAGAGAAATACAATCGAAGCCTTGACCTTGGAGATCTCCTTTGTGGTATCCAAGTCCTGCTACATGCCTTTTCAGCACTCTTTTCCTCCTCTAGCTTGACATCAAATGGTTTCCAAGATCTAACTCTCTCTCCTCATGCTTTAGCTACCAAAGACTAGTATCTTGTCATCTAAGACTAATCATCTTCTATCAAAAGCTAAAGATTTTAGAATTTTATAGTTGGTCCTATTTCTCCACCACTTTCACTATGTGTTGTGCTGTATTGTCTGTAAGCAAAAAGGGTAAGAGGAAGTGGTTTATATAGGGAGAGGACGATAATAATGAGACCCACTCAAGGGGGAAGAAGGTCTTATCTTGTTGCGAAGGTCCAATTTTAAGGGGGAAAGAACCTTATATGGAGTTCTCGGCCCTTGTCCAACCAAGTGAACATCCAACACATTGCCACTAGAATTTTATAGATGTGAAACTCCATTTCTTTCTATAAAAAAATTCCAAAAGTAGACCAGCACAGGTACTGGGCTAATAGTAGCACTGATTGACATGGGTCACAATGTAAAACTTTTCCATCAGCTTCAGTGAGACACTAGGAAAGAGCGTTGATCTTAAAAATTGGGTTTTAAGAACGATTCTCTGGAAATGTTCTGAAGGGAGTGGGGACTACTTTCTTCAAACTTCAAGGGATGCAAGAGCATAGGTTTCATGGTGAAATTATAATACATTACTCATTACTAGGGTTCTCCAGGATTAGGAACGGGAGTGATAGAAGAGTGACAAATTACTATGTAACAAATGCCCCCTAAAGCATGAAGTTAGAGCTGAGAGAGATGGATCAAATGCTTTAAGATGGAGCAAGGACTTGGAATACCAGCATTGGAAGATGTACAACTCAAACATACATGTACATATCTGAAATCAGATAGTCATGCATGATAAACATGAGAGGCATATAACAATGCATGAATCCATGGTATAGGCGTAGCTATCTAACAAGAAAATGATCATGTGCATGGATCCTTGGCATGGAAGTAGCCATCCGACTGAAGGGATCATAGGAAATAGATCCACGACATTGGCATAGCCATCTGCATAGCGAGGATCAAAATGAAAAGACCCAAGGTTTGGTTGCAACCATTCGATTGAGCAGGATCAAAATAATACCCACGACATGGTCACAACCATCCATCTAAAGAATCATGTATATAATCATGAATGACTCATCACTCCTCGCAACCTGGACTTTTTTTTATCTAAGTTCGAGGCCTTGGGCTCCAACACAACCCGATCAAAGTATAAATTCTAATATGTGAATAGACGTGTTGAAGTTGAACATGCTAGAAAATCACTTGATTACCAGCCAATGATGTGAACCGTTAACAAGCGCAAGAGAAACCACCCATAATGTCAAAGGCTCTCAAGGTACTGTCAGTACAATTCACAAAGTTTGAATAAGGAATCAAAGTTGAACACTCATGAAATCATTCGATCAAAGGCCAATGATGAGAACCTTTCGTCAAGTGTGAAGAACTTGCCATTGAGACATGCAAGCTCTAAGGTACTAGAAGGGAGTTTTTAGATCAATTTCTTGGATAATGATTTGAAGTTGAGAGGAAGTTATCTATTTAAGGAAGATCATAATGAATGCTTCATCATTGACCTGAAATAGGAAACACAATGAATGAGAGGAATCCAAGATGGTGACGTATGATAAGACAATGTACAGGTAGGAAGACTTCTCTTGAACACGTGAATGACCCGACCCCAGATTTTGGCAACATTTGACATCATAGGATTAGAGGTCATGCTGACGTGGAAAATATCATATGAGTGGTTTAAAAATGGATAACCCAAAACCTAGGGAGGCAAGTGACAGAGTGAGGATGTCCCAAAAACTGACACAAACATCATATGAGTGCCAGTGTTCAAGAGTGACATGCCGCCTCAAATGAAGAATACAACTGATGAAATACTTCTAGTTTCCCCCTCCATTATAGGAAGTACCCCAATTAGTTTTACACTAGCTTGATGGGGATAGCATATGGCTGTAATATAAGTCCATCATTCGGATGGATCCATCCTAGTAAATTTCATGAGCCCTAGGAAGGAGTATCTCAGTCATGTCATAATGACAATTCCTATGTCGTTTAATCCTTTAACGAGTCCAACAAAGGTGAAACTCGACATATTTTTCATGTTTAGAGATTTTGAAAAGACAAGGAAAATAAAACTCCAAGGGTCCCTTTTCGTAAAGTTGTCTCTTGAACCCGAAAAGGTAGAAAACAATATTTAAGAGAACTTCCTAGTCGTGTTTGACTAAGGTATACCTTTTACGTAAATAGTTTTATCTCAGCCCAAAAAAGGGGTAAATGTATATTAGGTAAATGATGTTTCACAACCTTTAACGAGTTCAAAATGATAAGATCTCGGCAATATTTTCATATTTTGAGAGTTAGAAAAGAGCTTAAAGATGACTCCATGCTTTTATTTACTTTAACGAGTCTAAAAGGGAAAAATACTCGGCAGATATTCATGTTTTTATGAGTCGAAAAAGAGCTTAAAGGTGACTTTTCCTAGAGGAATGAGTGGTATAAAGGGTAGCAACTAGTTCTGGTTACTGTGGAACTGCTCAAAAACTAAGAGGTCAAGAGGCTGGCTAGTAAAACCACTCATCGTTGCGGTTCCTCAAGAAAGGGTAAAACAACCAAGTGAAAGTGAATGATCAGAGAAAGAGATGGTGGCGATGGAATGGAGAAAAAAACCAAGGCTTATCTGATGGGAGAGGCTGATAAAATGAAATCACGAGGGTTAAAGTGGAGATGGGTTCATTTTTATACAAGCCTAAACCATGGGAAACTATGCTTTGATTTGGTTTCATGTTTACACAAGCTTGAAATGAAAAACTATGCTTGGATCAGTTTCATGTTTACAAAAGCTTGAAACGAAAAACTATGCTTGGATGAAAAAATGGCTTGCCCCCAGCATGATGAGAGTCGAGGCACATGCCCCCTAAAATTCATTTCATTCATCGACGTAGACATTGGGTTGCTAAAAGGTGGATGGAATGAAGTTTCACTTTCGATATCAAGGAAAGACTCGACTGGAATTTGATGAGATCTTATTCAAATACTTGATTTGGAAAAAGGAGTTTTTTCTTTTTTTAACGAGGTTGACACAGTAAAAGAACTATCCTCAAGAATCCTTGTTTGATTTTTTTAAGGATCTTGACAAAAGACCAAGAACCATGCTCCGACACTTCGTTTCATTTTTTTAACAAGGTTGACACAAGACCATGAACTATCCTCACGAAATCTGTTTCATTTTTTAACGAGGTTGATACAAGAACAAACTATCCCCAAAATATGTTTCATTTTTTAACAAGTTTGATATAGGAACAAACTATCCTTGCATGCTATTTCATTTTTTAATGAGGTTTACACATAAAAAGAACTATCCTTGTAACGCTGATCATGGACCATATGAGAACATGGCCCCCAAGAGTTCCTCACTGGATAGGAGAACTATGCTCTAGGAGGAAGACATGTCAACTGCTACAAATGATAGATTAGGTTTCAATACCCCCAATACGTAACGTACTATGCCATCTACATGATTGTTAGCAGATGTGGACATGGAACAGGTAGCCACATAATTGACCTGTGGTGAGGAGGGTACTTCTTGCAAATGAGAACAATTATGTGATGAGGGTGGGAATAAAGCCATTTCGTGACTGACGAATGATAATTGATCAATGGTCACTAGTCTCCCTTCATGTGGAAAACAAACCACACGGAAGAGTGAAGAAACAAGAGCTCCCATGAAATAAACATAGTCACACCCAAGGAGAAGATCAAAGTCTACGGGACCTTGGACTACCATCATTTCTATATAGATGATCCTTCCTGCCAAAGTAATAGGGAACTTTGAAAGGATCCCTAAAGGTTGACTAGCTCCTCCGTTGAAAGCTAACAGATTTTGGGTGACAGGAACAAGTTGTGGGGATCCCAAAACTTGCTAAGTAGTAGAAGACACGATGTTAATAGACAAGCCTTCATCTAATAGAGTGCCATGTATTATCATATTATAGGCTTGTACCATAATATAGAAAGGCACATAACATGGGAGGCAGAATGTAGTCAATTGACTCCAATCAAAATAAACAACATAACTACTTGGTGGGGGTATCATAGGATTTCCCCCATGTTGTACAGGAATAGGAGGACTCTCCTAAACAACTAGGATGGGAGGGAAATTGTTTGATTCATGAGAATCTGGGGAGACAAAAAGAATATGAGAAGTATGATCACTATTCTCTTCGAGAATAGAATGAACGAGTGAAGGCAGAGCCAAGTTGACACTCTTTTCGACCAATGGTGGGTCAGGAACAGACATAAGAGAGTCATGCTCAAGAAAAGTAGGATGGGCAAGAGATGAATCCAAGTCAATCTCTTTACCAATCAAGAGAGGGTTAGAAGAAAGCCTCTGATAACCAACATGAAGTTGGGGTTGAGAAGCTGCAAGGTTTTCCAAAATTTTTGAAGCTTTATCCATAAGAGGATAAAGGTGAAGAAGATGCTCTCCTTCACATAACCTACAAGGGAATTTAATTCTCCCCTTCTTCTTACCATCACTAGCCGAAGGTGTAGCATTGACATAATCTCTAGAGGTTGATAGGGATGGTTGACCTACATTTTGAGACCATGCCTCTAAGACTCTGGGAATACTAGGATAGTCTCGAAGGAGATGGTCACCCTTACATAGAATGTAAGGGAATTTTACCTTCTACAAAGGATTAGAAGGTTGTCGATGGGAACTACATTTGGAGAAATAGCTACACAGTTGACCTCTTGCTTATCTGACTTTTTCTTCTTCGTCTTTTTCTTCTTCTTCTTAGCCTCTTGGTTACTTGATTTCAAACATTTACTAGGCAAAGTAGAAGAGGAGGGTAAAGAAATAGGTGAAGAAGGTGAGGGGTCAACCTTAGAGTCAACATGGTGTTGTTTAGGTGAAGGAGATGGTTGGACAGAAGTTGGGACACTTGGGACCACCAAGGTAAAAAATAACGAGACAGGTAAACCAATAGTTAACCCATGAAGGGACAACGTTTTCATATAAGGAGCACCAATGTTTCCAAAAGAAGGAAAAGGACAAGGACTCCCATTGGAGGGGAATCCTTGACTACTAAACACTGGAAATGTTGCCATTGGAATCGAACTTAGAGAATAACTAAGGAAGATAACTTTAACCAAGAATATTTCATGGGTGGTTAATTTTAAGAAACTAAAACAAAAATTTGCATTTTCATGTTTTAGGAGTCGAGAAAAGGGCAGAAGGTGACTCTAGTCACTTTCAGATTTAACGAGATAGAGAGGACAAGTGATCGATGATATTTTCAAAGTTAAAGATTTAGTAAATATAAAAAATGACTACTCAGGGTACTCTAGGCATAAAGGATGACTAGAGAATTTTGAACTATAGAATAGCTCCCGACGAAACAAAAAGTACGAGCAGGCAATATCCCCGAATGTTGTGTTCGGTGTACCACGTTTACAAGGTGGTAGAATCGGCTTCCTATGGATAAAGGATTGCAGCCTATAGGGGTCTCCCTTTATATACATGAAAATACAGGGAGCACAAGTCCATGCTAGCGTTGTCTAATGCAAGATCATTGCAAATGATAGCGACTAGGTTTAAAGACATCGGGACACGTCTCTACCCTAGAACACTAAATGTGAGCATTAAGTTTCAATGCTTCCTCGGGTTAATTCAATAAATTTTAATAGTTTGTCTTGAAGTAGGTTTCAATTTCAAGGCCCTAGTGCTGTCATTTGAAAACTTCTATATGCAGCTATATGAGAAAATAAATCTTTGTCTTCGATAAAATTTTACATTAATTGAGGGATAGAGAACACATAATCAATGCAACAACCAAAGAATGAAATCATTTACTAATACATGCCCTAAATGAACTTAATCTTCCTTTAACAACAAAAAGATTATTTCATTTCTCATGCCTATGATGATGCAATTATAGCTTCTCAATAACGATACTAATGCAATATTTTTTCTTAAGTAAACTAGAATGATGTTCTTCTTTCCATAAAATGCAAAATGAATCTTTCACATAAAACACTTTAACAAAAAATTTCACAATTTTTAACAAACAAGCATTGATCAAATCCAAAGCATGATAAATGAAACTAAAAGAAACTTCTTCCATAAATCGAACAAACCAAACACATAAATGCTTCAATCGACAAACAAAGCAATGTAATCTATGCTAAAAAAGATAAGAGAGATGCTCAAAATAAGAGAACAAATGAGACTCTTTCACTCATTCAATTGAAAATGAACCAATGAAGATGTTGCAACTGAAAGATTGATTAAATGAAGCAACAAATCAGGTACTTGACACAATGAGTAAACAAACAAATGAATGATAATTGACCTAGATGCCCTAGGATCATAGAAACCATCCAAAAATCTCAAAAAATCTAGCAATGAAACTTCAATCTAATTAATCAATCAAAACCAACAAGAAAATAATTCTAGTCACTTCAAGGTGGAAGAAGAGAGTCTGAGGGTCAAGACACACTAGCAATATAATGGGAGAAACTCTAATTTTTTCTTAACTTAGAGAACGACATGAATTTTGGGATAAAAGTAGCTTTGGTCCTCATGATTGGCACAACTTTTTGGTAGAAACTAGCACTGATCGACACAAATGGCACAACCATCAAGCTAAAATTAGTGTTGATTGGCCCGATCAGTGTGGTTGTTTTGCCAAAACTAGCATTGATTGATGGATCCAAAGAAAAAATAAAACTGAGCTTCACATAGGGCCAAACTTAACACATCAGAGGATGAGTTAGTGTCTGTATGCCTTCAAACAGGTCAATACAGATCCAAAAGACCATAAATAAACAAAATAGGCACAAAAGTAGAAAACATAGAGTGATGAAAAGGAGATGTATTTCCCCAATGAAGTCGCCAATTTGTGGTGTAGGAAAATTCTCTCTGCAGATAGAGACAATCCCTATAGACCAAGAGAGTGTGTCTAGACACAAACTAGACAATCTAATGTAATTTTTCTTAGTTTAGAATCGAATAAGAGGGCCTACCTCTTATAATTCTAATCCACCTGATGGTGATCTTGCTTCCTTTCTCCAACTTCCTTTCATTCCTTTCGTTCAAGTACCTAAAACAAACATGTAAGAAACATCATCAAACGTGATAGCATAAAATTGAATCCAATCTTCTTAAGAGGTCAAGGAGTTCTAAGCTATAAAATGTAATATTATGCCTGATATAGGACGTAAACCATTATTTGTATTAAAATAAACTTCAAAGAGAAATACGACCAAAGCCTTGAAGTTGGAGATCTTATTTGCGGTATCCAAGTCCTGTTACATGCCTTTTTAGCACTATTTTCCTCCTCTGGCTTCACATGAAATGGCTTCCAAACTCTAACTCTCTCTCTTCATGCTTTAGCTACTAAATACTAGTATTTTTTCATCTAAGACTAATCTTCTTCTATCAAAAGCTAAAGATTTCAGAATTTTGCAGTTGGTTCTATCTCTCCGTCATTTTCACTATGTGTTGTACTGTATTGTTCATAACCAAAAAGGATAAGAGGAATTGGTTTATATAGGGAGAGGAGGAAAAGAATGAGACCCACTCAAGGGGGAAGAAGGTCTTATCTCCTTGGGAAGGTCCGCTTTTACGAGGGAAAGAACCTTATATGGAGTTCTCGACCCTTATCCAACCAAATGAACATCCAACACATCGCCACTAGAATTTTCTAGACGTGAAAATTTGTTTCCTTTTATAAAAATTTTCCAAAAGCAGATCGACGCAGGTATTGGGCTAACAATGACGCTGATCGGGGTGGGTCATAGTGTAAAACTCTGCCATCAGTGTGGGTGAGATACCGGGAAAGAGCACTGATCTTAAAAAGTAGGTTTTAAGAAGGATTCTCTTGAAATGTTCTGAAGGGATTGCGGACCACTTTCTTTAAACTTCAAGGGATGCAAGAGGATAGGTTTCATGGTGAAATTATAACATTGTAGTCACTACTATAGGTTTTAACCCCGTACAGAAATTACCTGCATACGAATTCTAAATCACAGGAAAAATAAAAATGCGAGAGCATAACACATAAAACACATATACACAGAGATTTCCCACTAGATCTCAAAATCGAGACTACCATCTTGATTTTTCATTTATTCCTTTCAATGTTACAATACATATTTATACATGCTGAAGCATCCAATACCATGGACCGAAAACCATCGCGTCCAAAACCATGGACCGAAAACCATAGGTAGGTTCGCCCAACCTAATATAGGATCCAATTTTTTTTTTTTCTCGGGCCACTGCCTCGAACCCCGTAGAGGGGGGCTACCCGTGCCCCTCAAACCCCTCGGACAGGGGGGGCTGCTACCTCCCATGTGACCCCCCCACTGCGCAATCGGCGCAACGAAGTGGGGGCTCCACCCCCCTCTAACCCCCCAGTTCACTACGTCGGTTAGTCATGGAAAGAATATAACACAACCCAAGAATCTCCCACTTGTTGTTTTCTTTCCACAGGAGAGCTTAGTCATTTTTCCAGCCCTGAAACGCCCATTGTTTCTCTACACCAAGAGA
>APFE030119751.1:306039-319619 GCA_000404065.3 Pinus taeda | reverse complement strand
TCTTCAATTTAACTTATATAGTTTTATATATAGGGGATAATAAATAATGCAATAAGATAATTTTAAACTAACCTTCAGTAAGTATGATATTTATTTTATTTACCTAATTTATCTTGGTCCTTAGTTATAATGATAAATATGAAGGAATGCTAGTATATACTATTTGATACTAACTTACATATTATTATTATTAATAGTAATACATAGTGGTTATTTATTATTTATTTTATCACTATATATTAGTGTTGATATATTATATATTATACATTACTATATATTAATATTTTAACTCTTTTTCCCGGTTTATTTTAACTATTTTTATTAACATTTCTTCATTAAAATATAGTTATATAGATTTGTATATATATTAATAAATAGTGTAATAAACTAATTTTTAAACTAAGCAAATAGGGTATTTATTTACCTTATTCATCCTAATTCCGTAAATATAATATTAAATATTAAGGAGAAAGATTGTGATATATTATTAATTTTAACAAATAAACTATTAGTTTGTTTTATTTTTTACTGAGTTTTACTTATTTCAGCAAATAAAATAGTAAATATTAGGAATATTAATAACATTGAGAATAATAATAATTTATCAGGGTCCTTGGGTCAAAATTAGACGTTATTCGATTTTAGTTGTTGGAAACTCTACTCGAGCTATTTAACGCGCTAAACTAGATCTATCTCTTCAGCTTGTCCTGACGATGAACCACACTAGTTAGTTCGAAACACGTCGGCAAAGGTCTTTTTCTATGTGATTTACGCCGAAATTCTTCTTATAAATATATCCATGTATTCCTTGAGAAGTCATCTATAAATGATACATAGTACACAGAATTACCCAGTGATGGAACTTTCACAGGTCCAAACACATCACTGTGCACAAGCTCTAATATTTGTTTCGTCCTCTTACGACCAGAGGGGAAACTCACCTGATTCTGTTCCCATATACACAATTTTCATAGAAATCAAAATCCAGAGAGCTATTACTCATACCTTCTACCATACCTTTACCATGAGGTATTCGAAGGCCCTTCTCTCCAATATGTCCAATCCTTTGATGCCACAACATGGTCTTCTCTCCAGAGACCACTAGATTTTCTGCTCCATTTTCAAGAACCATAGAACTATTGCATCCGTCAACAACAGTGCTACCTTGCAGCTTGTACAGAGTTCTAATTCGAACTCCCCGCATCAATACCAGTGCTCCTCGAACCATCTTGCAGGTATCCTTCTCGAACACTGTCTTTACACCTGCATCATCCAACTTGCTTACAGAATCAGATTTCTGGCCAACGCAGGAATATGCAGAACACCCGGAAGGGTTCTAACCCTTCCACCTTGCAACTTCAAATTTACTTTTCCGCGACCAATGATTCTAGCCTTCCTATCATCTCCCTAAGAAGACATCACCACCATCATATTTTCAATACTCGCAAAACCACTCTCTAATGGGGAGTGAAAGTGAAAGGATGCACCTGAGTCAACAACCATCTTAATGATCTACAATGTGTACTTGAAGAAGCCAAGTACACATCCCCACCTTCATCTGAGGTGGTTTTTGCCTCTGCAGAAGGAGCATCGTCAAATCCTTTTCCTTTATTAGGAGCTTTAGATTTACACTCCCTTTGAAGTGCCCTTCCTTTCCGCATTTCCAGCACACCACCTTTGTAGGTTTTCCTGGAGATTTAGATCTCCCTCTAGATTTAGATCTCCCACTCGATGACTTATTTTTGTTTCTGTTCTAGGATCGTCCTCGTACAGACAAGGCATCACCATTCTGGTTGTCCATATTTTTCCGTCTCATCTCCTCCGTCAGCAAGGCTGAGACTATTTCATAAAACTGCAAAGCAGTTGCATTGCTACCTATTGCAATAACCAGACTATCCCACGAGTCTGGTAGAGAACACAACAAGCTAATGCACTTATCTTCATCTAAAATTTTAATATCAACAGATGATAACTGACTTACCACAATATTAAACACGTTTAGATGCTCTGTCACCGAGTCTCCATCTTTCATCCTCAGGTTATACAGCTTTTTCCGCAGGAAAAATTTATTCACCAGAGACTTAGATTGGTACAAAGTCCCTAACTTGTCCCACAGAGCCTTCGCCGTAGCTTCCCCTGATACATTCAACAATACTGAATCTGAGACACACAATCATATTGTGCTCTTTGCCTTCCGATCCAACTTCTTCCATTCTTCATCGGTCACTCCCGTTGGTTTAGCACCTGGATCTACCGCGATCCACTGATCTTTATCCACCAACAGATCCTCCATATTGAGTTTCCACAACTCAAAACTCTGACCATTGAACTTCTCAATCTCTATCTTTGCGCTGCTTTCCATATTCTTTCACCACCAGAATCGATCTCGCAGATCTCCCACTGAATAGGGTCTACCACAGGCCCGAGCAAAACCCCTCAGCAACAAAGGTGTCCCCTTGAAGCCAAAACAACTCTGATACCAAATGTAGGTTTTAACCCCGTACAGAAATTACCTGTATACGCATTCTAAATCACAGGAAAAATAAAAATGCGAGAGCATAACACATAAAACACATATACATAGAGATTTCCCACTGGATCTCAAAACTGAGACTACCAGCTCAATTTTTCATTATGTTCCTTTCAATGTTACAATACATATTTATACATGCCGAAGCAACCAATACCATGGACCAAAAACCATCGCGTCCAAAACCATGGACCGAAAACCATAGGTAGGTTCGCGCAACCTAATATAGGGTCCAAATTTTTTTTTTCTCGGGGTGCTGCCGCAAACCCCATAGAGGGGGGCTACCCGCCCCCCTCAAACCCCCCGGTTCACTACGTAGGTTAGTCATGGAAATAATCTAACACAACCCAAAAATTACTAGGGTTCTTCAAGATTAGGAATGGGGAGTGACAAGAGAGTGAAAAATTACTATGTAACAAGCTTGTCGTTTAAAAATTTCTTCAAAATATTTTTCATCCATTGTACAACTTAAAAATAATATTCGTCATTAGAAGGCCACTTTGAAAGGTGTTTCATTTCAAGAATATTCTATAGTCTTTATTTGTAAAACAAATAATTTTTATGTTTCACAATGGAACAACAAATTAAGAAATTCTAGACAAATGTCTTGGGCACTGACCGCTACTCAGCTGGTGGTTGTCTCCTAAGGTACAATAGGAAGAAAATGGGTGTTTAATAGGAAGATGAATGCATAAGACAAGGTGGAGAAAAACAAAGCTCGATTGGTAGAAAAAGGTTATTCCCAGGTGTTAGGAATTGATTTTGGTGATACTTTTTCTCCTATTGTCATGTTATCTTCTATTAGATTACTTTTATTTGTTGTTGTTGCTTCTTATTTGTAGGTAGAATATATGGATGTGAAGAAAGTATTTCCTCATGGGGATCTGGAAGAGGATATCTACTTGAAGCAACTAGAATGCTTTTTATTGTAGAGTAAAAAAGAATTGGCATGCACTTGTGTGGTGTAGGAAAATTCTAAGTGTGGACACAAACAATCCCTCTAGCCCAAGAGAGTGGGTCTATCCACAAACAAATAATCTATGGAAAATTTCCTTAATCTAGAACCAATTAAGAGGGCCTACCTCTTAGAATGCTATTCCGCTTGGTGATTTTCCTACTTCCTCACTCTAGCTATCTTTCATTTCCTTTGTTTGAATAACTGAAACAAGCAAACAATGATAAAAAACAAACATGTTAGCATACAATATTACATTCAACCTACTTAACAAGTTAAGGAACATTAAGCCATAAATATGTAAGATGACACTTCATGTAGGGAGTCAATCGATAGTTGCATTTATATAAATAACAAAGAGATTACAAACAATGCCATGACGTCACTAGTCTCCTGCGACGTATCTGGGTCCCCACACTTCTGCTAGCACTTCATGCATGGCCCCAATAATGGAAGTTGTAAGGCCTCTTTCCCTCTAGTTCTCGAACCAAACAAAAAAACACTATTCTCCCTCAAACACACACTAGAAAGCTACAAGCTATAGATGACTTACTGGTTATTCACACTTGCTTCAAAACTCCAACTAGCAAAAAACTAGAACTAGCTTTTGCTTGAGAAAAATAGAGATTTATATGGCTTCAGTGGATTGGAGATGGTTCCACTCATCATGGGAGAAGGTCTATCTCTTGATTTTGTTCGATCCCAATAGGGGAAAGGAGCCTAGATTAACTTCCTTGGCTCCATTCGGCCAAACCATTTATCAGACTTCCATTACGAAGCTTTGAGAACTGGAAGCTTTAGCTCCATATTTAATAAAATCCCAAACAAGGATCGACGTGACTAAGAAAAGGCTAGTCGATCTATATGGAACGACTGCTAGTGTTAGCTCTACAAATCGATGCAAATGGGAAACGAGTCATTAGCATCAGCCTTGTAAACTGGGAAAAATGGAAGAGTTTTGGGAAATAATGCAAAAGGGAATAATTTTTCTCATGAAGAGGGACATGATGGGAGTTTCTTCATGATGGGAAAGCATGTGGGGTCCATTGTAGAGTTCCTCTAGGATCATGTGATGGGGAGTATAGAGACAGTGAAAAAATGCTCTTTAACAGATGCCCCCCTAAATCGTGAAGGTTGAACTAGAGTGAGGGGTGAAATTATTTACAAATAAGTGCGGGGAACCAGAGTCGATTATCGGAAAACCTGCAAGCAAGTACAGATACATATACATTACTGATAACTATGTTAAATGATACATGAATCATGATATGGACACAACCATTGAGAGAATGATCATGTAAATGGATCCAAGCATGGACGCAACCATCTAATAAAGAGGGTCATATCGAAACCAAGGTATGGTCGTAGCCATCCAATAATGAGAAGGATCACATATGACAACTCATGGTATGATCATAGCCATCCATCTAAAAGAGACATGTATATTAGCATGATCATGTCACATTGCCTTGCAACCTGGACTTTTGTAATTTGAGCCCAGGTTCTTGCGCTCCAATACGACTCGATCAAAGTACAAATCCTAAGATGTGAATAGATGTGTTAACGTCAAAAATGCTAGAAAATTGCCAGAATACGAGTCAATGATGTGAACTATTAACAAGCACGAGATATACTACCAATAATGACAATGGTACTCAAGGTACTATAAATACAATCCATAGAATGTGAATAAATGACATGAAGTTGAACACCTGAGAAATCGCCTGATTGAAAGCCAATGATATGAACTTGTCATCGAGTGTGAAGAACTTGCCATTAGGGCATGCAAACTCTAAGGTACTAGAAGGGAGTCTCTCGGTCAACTTCCTGGATAGAGAGATGAAGTCATAGGAAGTGACCATGTCAAAGGAGGGCAATGATGTATCCCATATCATCAACACGAGACAAAGGGATGAAAATGATTTTAGATGATACAGAGAATTAGGAGTAAGTGTAACTGCAAAGGGACTAACTCTTGGACATATTAGCGACACAATTCCAAAGTTTGACAGCTTTTGGATCCATGGGATCGGTGCTCATGAAGACGTGGTAGAGATCAAATGGAAGGTAAAGATGAATGCCCACCCTACGAGAGTTAATGATGAAGTGAGGATATCCCAACCTGACACGAAAGAGAGAGTGTCATGTTTAAGAGTGAGTTACTAACACAACTGATAGAATTTCCAATTCCCCCCCACCATTTCTGGTAGGTACCCCTATTATTTTTTATCGCAAGCTTGAAAGGGATAGCATATGCTCGCACTGTAAGTTCATCATTCAGACGAATCCGACCTAGTAAGTTTAACAAGACATAGGAAGGACACACTCATGTTCATCATGGTGATGAATTCGATGTTGTTTAATGTTTTAATGAGTCTGACAAAGGTGTAACTCAATATCTTTTTCATGTTTTGAGAGTTTTAAAAAGACACGGAAAAGAAAACTCCACATGGTCCCTTTTCGTACATTTGTGTCTCTCGAGCCTGAAAAGGTAGAAAACAGTACTTGAGAGAACCGCTTCACCATTTCAGTCAAGGAGTACCTTTTTCATAAATATTTTATCCCAACCTGAAAAAGGGTATAAATGTATACTGGTTAAATGATGTTTCGCAACCTTTAACGAGTTCAAAATGACAAGAGCTCAGCAACCTTTTATTTTTGAAAAGTTGAGAAAAGAGATTGAAAGCAGACCTCCCATTTTTATGCTCTTTAACAATTCAAAAGGGAAAAATACTCGATGATATTTTCATTTGAGTTTTACAAGTCAAGAAAAGCACTGAAATGTGACTCTAGTACCATCATCGATAATCTGTCACCCGTCATTGCACAAGAAAGGTAAATTCATTATCCAGTTCTATGGCAAACTAGGTAAAAAATACTCAAAAACCCTAATATTTCATGAAAAAATGAATAAAAAGGGGCAAAACTAATTATTTTTTACCATTTACCATTTTACCTTTGTATGAAGATCTTTTCACCCATTTGTGCCCTAATTTTTCTGGAGCAAATTGCGGGAGATCCGGGAGGTCATTCGCGGAGTCTCCAGTTGCAGGTAAGAGCCAAGACCTTAAGCTCCATTTTCATACTATTTTCACCTGTCTTTATCCATTTTTTGATTTCATGGGGAGGTTTGGAAAAGAAATTTCGCCCTCAGTTGGAGAAATTTTCGTGCATGGATTCCCGTCGTTCGAGGGTTGTTAAAACTACCAGGCACATTGTTGGCGCCACTATTTCTAGAGCAATCACGCTGAAGCCATGAGAAAATAAAATTCATTTTTTTTTCTCAATTCGACCGTTTGAATCCAAATTTTTCCAGCCAATGATGATCATTGATTTCAATTTATGGTTTTTGTAGGGCGAAAATCATCAAAAATGGTGGATTGGAAAGAACATGAGCATGGGTATATTGACACTCAAGCAATAAAGGACCCAAATTTCTTGGAGGCATTGAGGAAATGTGGGTTCCTCAAGTTCTTCCTCAGACTAGGGACGCGGGCTCAACCTAAATTGCTACAGTACTTGATCAGTCTCTGGGACATAAATCAGGAAATTTTCATCATTGGTGACCAAGAGCTAGAGTTGGAAACTTCAGACATTTATTGCATCACGGGACTGTCTGAGAGAGGGGAACTAGTCAATCTATATGGGTCAAGGCCGATTGGGGCAAGTGTGACCATGCTACCTGCCGAACATTTCCCATAAGCTCTCAAATCCAAAAGTGGAAAGTTTGAGATTATGACTGTTCGGATTCTTGTGTCAGAGTGTTATTGTTGACCATCAACAAAGTGGTTGGGTCCCAAGCACCGCATGACACCAATAAGTTGAAGTTCCTATATGTTATCGATTTCATGACTCCCACTATATTTAATTAGGCGTAAGCTGTGAAAATCAACTTGAAGCGCCAACTATCAAAAGCTAAGGCTAGAAACCTGAAGCAATTTTGCATCAGATCTATGCTAGTGACCTTCTTCCTGGAGCGGGTTCCACTATTCCAATACCAGCTAACTGAGATAGATATTCCAATGCCGCGAGACCCACAAATGGTCCATTGGAGTGAGTTGATGCCTAGGGTTACTAGGGGCCAATAGATGTCCTATAAGCCCTCCTTTTCTTGTGGCTATGACAACAGCTGATCATAGTGGAGGATTGGCGTTATAGTGGTATCGACTTGTGTGGAGATCCGCATATGACGCTCCTAGAGGGGGAGGATTTTGATGATAAAGGTAAAAAAAAAAACAATTTTTAATGTTTTGATGTGTTTTTTATTGTTTTTTAAATATATGTATTCATAACATTCCAATCTTATAAATACAGATGTAGGACTAGAGCTTCTTATTGAGATGTCCTCGATTGTTAGGCTTGTTACTTGTCAGTTCAAGGTCACTCTTTTTTAGGAAGGAAGTGATAATGAGGAGGAGATCACATAGAACCTCGAGGGATTGACCCATGGTATCCCAAAGTATGCCTGGGTGGGTGATATCCCGCGCTAGTACCAGAGTCACATGGTACGGGTATTAGACTGGATCTGCCAACCGTTGACTCTTGTAGCCTGAGTAGTTACATACAACCATGAGAATCATGCTGATTAGTTCATAGGTTTTAGCATTCCACATTTTTTTAGGTCTACAAGCCATGGATATATGAGGCGTGCGAGCCATGGCTTTATTTTGAACACACATATTATTTTTTTGGGGTTTCGATGTATAGAAAACATTACTGACATATATATATACTTCCTTGCTTATTATGGTACAAATGTTTTTCTTTTTTATTTTTACATGTTTCACAAATGTTTATTGAGCACATAATTAGCTAATGCATCCGTCATTGTATTCATATGCCTAAGAATATGATGATATGTAATGTAATCAAAATTTCTCTCCAATAGATGAATACGTAGATAAATTTTCAATATCCGAGGGTTTCTGACAAAATATTACCTGTTGAGTTGAAGAACAACTAGTTGTGAGTCAAGGTTGACAACTAGTTCTTGGATGCCAAGAGAAATAGCTTATGACAATAAGTCGATAACTGTACTATACTCAACAATATTGTTAGTTGTTCGACCTAGAAAAATACCTTTAATATCAATCAACTCACCATGGGAGTCATAAATGGCCCATGTCGTGGATGAACTATCAGCGAAACCGATGTGAGGAGACATCGACATCTCCAAAGAAGGTAGAAGCATCATAAGTAGGAAGGTTGTTTGCAATACAACACACCAAACTACATTGTACAAAAATGAATGACACACTATTGTACAACATTAACCATGCAACATGACGTAAGCATAGTATTGTTCGAGAGAGTCCATGCTAGGACTTGGGGAGTCAATCAACCAACATGAAGACCAAAGTTTTACCGTTGTCATGACGAGTGAGCATCAACTCGGCCAAATAATAGAGTAGAGCTCATATACAGCTGTGCCCCCATGCCCCCTAGGGGAGGGAGGGTCACGAGTCATAAGATGACAACCCCATTACAATAATGGGCAATCGGGAAAAACTCGGGGATGGAAAAGAAACCTAAATTGATGAAGAGATAAAGGTGCCTCTAGTTGAAAGACTTTGACAAAATCAGGATGAAATGACATGTCAATAGGAAGTGCAGAAGAAAACTACTTGAGACAAGTAGACATGGCAACCGATCCTAAAACAAGTTATGAGGATTGAGAATACTCATCAAGAGATGTACTGGAAATAGGTTGATCATAAGACACCGAAGGTGAATCTGAAACAATCTCCCCATAATTTATTTCGGTGGGACTTAAAGGCATAACCTCGCCCCATGTATCAACAAGATTCGAAGAGGGAATGACTCAAGGATTAGAATTGACGAAATCATGTTGACAGAGGTAGCATGATGAGGTGGGAGTAGAAAAATTCCCATCAAATCAAGATATTTAAAGAGTCCTACCCCCACATACAGAACATTGCCATCCGAGGAGGAAGAGGCAAAGAAGGATAGTTGGTTGACTGTGACTATCTTCCCTTGATGGGGAAAACAAATCACACGGAACAAGGAAGAGGCTACAACATGCATAGCATGGGTCCAACTTCGTATGATTAGAAGATTATATTTGAGATTAGCGTCAACAATCTCTACTTTGACATGCACTGTCTTGCCCTCCAAAGTAATGGCAAGGTTAGGTAAGACACCGAATGGTCGCGAATCATGCCCGTCGAAAGCTTTCGAAATGTTAGGGGACTAGTTCAAAGTAGGAGAACCAATTTCCTTCCAATAAGCGACAGACATGATGCAAGTAGAAGCACCTTCATTAATGATAGTCCTATGGATGGTTCTCTCATTTATGATGACCTAAATGAGAAAGGAAATTTGATGAGGCAAATGTGGAATGTGGCTTTCCAAGTCAAAACAAATGAGTTGAGATATCTAAGAATTTTTTGATCCATCATTTAGAGAATAGTCTTTCGAATTAATCACATCAAAATGATTGGGTCGACGTTTCGAACCAACTAATGTGGTTCGTTAGGATGAACCACATTAGTTGGTTCGAAATGTCGACTGAATCCTTGTGATGTGATTAATCTGAAAGATTATTCTCTAAATAATTAGAGAGTCAGTTGGATCAATACCCCCATTAGCCAACAATAATGACTTCCACTGAGATGGATAGCTTTGAAGGACCTCAAGAACAGACATAGCTGATGGCACTTGAGCGAGATCCTCAACAATATTATAATGATGAGAGGCTCGATCATTTGGATTATACGATGAATTTCTTAGTACACCTCTAGAAGGAGGCTAAACGACAAAATCAGGATTAGGTCGCTCTATCTCGAGAGGACCGTAACTGGACGAGGCAGAAGAAGAAGGGGTGGCTTCTTTTTCTTTTCCTCCTGTCGGGGTATGAGTTTGATAATATTTTGACTTGGAAGGCACATTGATCGGTGTGCTCATCATGAACACGTGAACCTGAAGAAGCAGATGACTGAGGCTGGCCTACTATATGGGTTTGTTGGGATGGAAAGGGCTCTTTCAAGGCAACAGGGGTCCCTTTGAGCAAATGACTAATCTCGAATTGTCTGAAACAATCTCTAGTATAGTGATCCTCCTCACAAATGAGGCATGGATACTTGGGCTTTCGTTGAGAAGTATCACCAGCAGATGACTTTGGGGGACCCTATCTAAGGGAATCAGTTTTACCCTTTCATTTACCTTTCTTCTTATCTTTAGAGAATTTTTCTGCTACAGTAGACTAAATAGTGTAGATCTCTAAGGTGTTGCCAGGATGAGGTGGATTACGAGAGGAATCATTGGAAGCAGTGTTGGAGAATGACTTCTATTTGGAAGAATACTCGACAGGGGTTTGAGTCACTAAACCAATTACTCCATCGACAGGAGGTGTAGCAAGAGACTTAGATGTCACTAGATCAGATGAAAGTCTGGATGCATTTAGGTAACACATCATATAACGTGTTAGATTGTGAATAGACGAGTTCTAGATATTGGGCACGCACGATGGCTTGTTCTTTAGTGACACGTCCTCCTATATCAATGTCCTCAACAATTTTGTTGATGAAGGATTTGGTAAACCATTCAGTCAATAGTTGATCAACAGTTTCAAACTTAATCATGCGACACCAATGTCTTCATTCATGGATATGATCATAGATGTGGGTCGTAGTGTCTTGCTTGAGTGATGTTAACAGATGGGTGCCAGTTTCATAGCGAACTGGAAATTAGAAATGTGTGAGAAAAACCATGGCAAGAGTGTTAAAGTCATGATAGGTATTTTGAGGGAGCTCAATATACCACTTCGTTGCAACACCTATAAGAGTTCATTGGAAAAGTTGAAGAAAAATGGAATCATCAACGTAAGAATTCTCAGAGCACCTGAGGTGATATGTCATCACATGGGCTTGTGGATCCTATTTCGCTTCTCCTTCAAACTTTAGACAATCACTCAAAATCTTGGACGTAATTGGAGGCCAATATGGCGAATGAAGAATCAGATCATTCATGAGTGTGGACACATCTGGCAACTCTAGTGTAGCCAAGAATGGTAATTGAGTATTGAAAGGCATTTGAGGTCGATAAGGGGGCCTAACTGGCGGGATCCATCCATTCTAGTCAGGATTTTTTCCCATAGTGGAGGGTTTTATCCATATGGCATTTGATTTTTCCCCACTGTTGGTTACCTTTCCTGCAGGAAGGATTCTAACCTTGAAATCCTTTAAACTATCCAGCCATAGGCTATTGATAAACAACATACGAGTTGAAAAGTTGTTGAGCATATGGGTTTTGAACCTGTTTCCCATGGAAATAAGGGTTTAACGCCTGCTGTCCTTGGACATAAGGATTTTGTACTTGCTTCCCTTGGACATACGAGTTTTGAACTTGTTTCCCCTGGAAATAAGGGTTTAATACCTATTGTCCTTGGATGTAAGGATTTTGTACTTGCTTCCCTTGGACATAAGGATTTTGGACTTGCTTCCCTTGAACAAGAGGATTCTGAACCTATTGCCCTTGGACATTAGGATTTGGGCCTGTGGCTACAGCACTTGACCCTGACCTTGTCCTTGCAAAGGTTGACCCTCTTGATGTGAGTATAAGGGTTGTTGCTATCTGGGTTTGCCTTGTTGCTGCAAAGGCTAACCTTGCAGCTGCAAAAGTTGTCCTTATGGCTGCAGAGGCTAGCCTTGCGAAGATGTAGACTAGGAGTTTTTCTTAACATATTGTACATGCGGCTACATGGTTTGCTACAATTTTTGGGAGGGTTTCCCCTGCGGCTATTCTAGTTTTCCTTACGGAGGCACTACTTGCCCTTGTTGCTACATGGATGGCCCTCGCTGCAACAAAGGTACTTGAATAGTTCTCAGATTGACACCTTGAAAATTTCCAAAATGTATCTAGCCGTAGCCATCAGGAGCGGCGGATGGACTAGGCTAAACATACTATCCAGGCTAAATAATATAATGCAGATTAACCATTTTTTGTGAACCATATGGAACATAAGGAGTTTGGTACTTACCCTGAGCCTCATAGGGCTAATGGTATTGAATGTTTCTTAACCCAGAAAAACCAATAGGATTATGGACCTCTTGATACTAGATATTGCTAGATCCAGTAAGACCAATAGGGTTTTGGCTTCAGAGTTGTTTTGGCTTCAAGGGGATGCCTTTGTTGCTGCGGGGTTTTTCTCAGGCCTGTGCTAGACCTTGTTCAGTGGGAGATCAACGAGATCGATTCTGGTGGTGAAAGAAGATGGCGAGTAGTGGAAAGATAGAGATCGAGAAATTTAATAGTCAGAGTTTTAAGTTATGGAAACTTAAGATGGAGGATCTGTTGGTGGATAAAGATCAGTGGATCGTTGTAGATCTAGGTACTAAACCAATAGGAGTGTCTGATGTAGAATGGAAGTAGTTGGATCGAAAGGAAAAGAGCATAATATGATTGTGTGTCTAGGATTCAGTATTGCTGAATGAGGGAAGCTATGACGAAGGATTTGTGGGACAAGTTAGGGACTTTATACCAATCTAAGTCTCTCTTGAATAAATTGTTCCTACAGAAAAAGCTGTATAACTTGAGGATGAAAGATGGAGACTCAGTGACAGAGCATCTAAATGCATTTAATACTATGGTAAGTCAGTTATCGTCTATTGATATCAAAATTTTGGATGAAGATAAGTGCATTAGTTTGTTCTATTCTATAACAGATTCGTGAGATAGTCTGGTTATTGCAATAGGTAGTAATGCAACTGCCTTGCAGTTTGATGAAATAGTCTGATCCTTAATGATGGAGGAGATGAGATGGAGAAATATGGAGAGCCAAAATGGTGATGACTTGTCTGTATGAGGATGGTCCTAGAATAGAAGAAAAAATAAGTCATCGAGTGGGAGATATCAATCTAGAGGGAGATCTAAATCCCTAGGAAAACATGTAAAGGTGGTGTGCTAGAAATGCGGAAAGGAAGGGCACTACAAAAGGAACTGCAAATCTAAAGCTCATGATAAAGGAAATGGATCTGATGATGCTCCTTCTGTAGAGGAGAAAACCACCTCAGATGAAGGTGGGGATGTGTACTTGGCTTCTTCAAGTACACATGTAGATCACGAGGCATGGTTGAT
>APFE030119751.1:82915-266140 GCA_000404065.3 Pinus taeda | reverse complement strand
ATTACACAGTCAGCTGCAGTAACCAGATCAACAATAACAGAACTGAACCCAGAACACCTTATCAACAGAAAAATTCAGTCAACAGAAGATCTTAAGACAGATACGCAATTTTCCTTTCACTGGCCTGCGTCCCTACGCACTTCACCTTCTGTGCCCCTACGTATACACGCAGAAAGCCTTCTATTGCACCGCGTGCCTACGCACTTCTTCTTCAATTGCACTACGTACTGTTGCTACAGGTACGCACCCAGATACACTATCGCGTCGTGGACTTCACTGAATCCATGCACCCAAAGACACTATCACGCCGCGTACTTTTTCTGTGTGTACGCACCTGAACCTTCGTCGCTCTGCGTACCCACGCACTGCGCCTTCATCACCTCTGCGTACCCATGCACTGCGCCTTTGTCGCCCCTGCGTACCCATGCACTTATCCTTCTTCTGCTCTGCGTGCCCACGCACTCACATCGTTAATCAACTGCGTACCTCTGATTAGGGCCGAAATACAGTCAGATGCTCAGATCTGATCTTGCGCTCGAGAGATCACCCTTCACAGATTCGCTTTCAACTTCTCTTTTATAGATCAAGATTTTAAACCAAGAACCCAATATTTCAAATCTTAAGATATTCAATTTTCAAAATATGCTCAAGCCAAATGATCTCCTTTGCTTTATATAGGCAAGCTCTTCCTCAAATCATGGACCAATTCCATGGGCCAAAACCATAATAATACAATACCGTCAGCTAAATACCAAGGGTTAAACATAAGAAACCCCACGTGTACATGCTTTACTGCCTTGAAGAGTGTGCACTGGGGGTACGCACCTCATGAATGGGTTACCTGCGTGTTGGGATGCGGTCCCTACACGACGTACCTACGGGTACGCATCCTCTGAATTGTTCTCCTGCATACTTCTTAATTCTTATCATATTGAGAGCCATGCCATGGGTGTTTCCATCAAGTACAACATCTGTAACATATAACCATACCAGAAAAATAATGCCAACAAGGCAATGGAGACAACATGTTACTTGGTCAATAGATCACCTTCATCAGCATTGGAGGATAAGACTCCACAAGAGGTATGAACTGGTAAAAAACCCTCTCTTTCACATCTGAGGGTATTTGGATGTGATGCATATGTATATGTTCCAAAGGAGAAGCGAATCAAGTTGGATAGTAAATCTGAAAAGTGCATCTTTGTTGGGTATAAGGACAGTTTAAAGGGTTATAAGCTTTGGAACCCAGTAACAAGGAAGGTTGTGTAGAACGAGATGTGGTGTTGAGAGAGGTGAAAGATGTTATTAAACATGAAATTCAACCAAAGGAACCTGAGAAGATAGAGTTTAAGCTAAAGGAGGAAGAATCAGAATCTATAGCAGAGGGGGAATTAGAAGATGAACAGCCACAAACTCTGGGTGTGAGAAGGTCAATTCGAGAAAGAAGGCAGCCAAAAAGGTAAAATCCATCTACTTTCTATTCAAATTTTTCTTTATCTATTACTGATGATGATCCCAGAACTGTGAAGGAAGCAGTATATTCAGAGGATGGAAAACTTTGGAAAGAGGCCATGGTTGATGAAATGGCATCTTTGCACAAAAATGAGGCTTGAGATTTGGTGGAGTTGTCGGTTTGAAGGAAACCCATTGGCAGCAAATGGGTGTTCAAGAAGAAGACAAATGTATAAGGAAAGGTGGAGAAATACAAAGCTTGGTTGGTAGCAAAAGGTTATTCCCAAGTGCTGGGAATTGATTTTCGTGATATTTTTTCTATTGTTTCCAAGGTAACTTCTATTAGATTACTTTTATCTGTTGTTGCTGCTTTTGATTTTGAGGTAGAATAGATGGATGTGAAGACAACATTTCTTCACTTGGATCTAGAAGATGAAATCTACATGAAGCAACCTGAAGGCTTTGCGGTGAAGGGTAAGAAAGAATTGGTATGCAAGTTAAAGAAGTCATTGTATGGGTTAGGAAAGTCACAAAGGATGTGGCATCAGAAATTTGATACATTTATATGGGGACTTGGCTTCACCAGAAGCAAAGAAGATCATTGCGTATTTTAAATTAATTAGTGACCATGTTATCTGGTCCTGGATGTGGATGATCTATTGCTAGTTGGAGATGACAAAGAAATTATCCAGGATTTGAAGACCCATTTGTCCTCCCAATTCGACAGAAAGATCTGGGTGCTCAAAACTATATTTTTGGCATGGAAATTAAACAAGATCAGACAAAGAGGAAGCTCTGTTTAAAGAAGAGGAAGTATGTCGAGACAATATTGCAGAGCTTTAATATGCAGGATATTAAAATGGTGAAGGTTCCTATTCTAGTAGGTGTAAAGTTATTTGCTGAACAATGTCCCGAGACACGACAAGAGGAAGAGAACATGTCCCATTTTCCATATGCAAGTGCAGTCGGTAGCCTTATGTATGTGATTGTCTATACTAGACTAGACATTGCACATGAAGTGGGAGTATTTAGTAGGTTTATGTCAAAACTAGGGAAGGAGCACTGGACAATAGTGAAGCAGGTTTTTAGGTATTTGCGTGGCACTAGTGATTATAGTTTGTGCTACCAAGGAAGACTAGGATTGGACAGAGTGTTGGATATTTGTCATTTTGTTGATGCAGAATGGGGTGGATATCTGGATCAAAGAAGATCTACAAGTGGGTATGTGTTTAATCTATTTGGAGGTGCAGTCAGTTGGATGAGTAAGAAACAATCTGTAGTGGCACTATCAACTATAGAGGAAAAATACATGGCAGCCACTCGTGCAAGAAAGGAAGCAGTTTGGTTGCAGAGATTGTGTTCAAGTATGGGGTTAGTACAGGGAGCTATAAGGATAGACTATGACATCCAAAGTGCAATTTTCTTGGCAAAGAACCCTGAATATCATTCAAAGACAAAGCACAATGATGTTTAGTATCAATTTGTGAGGGATATGATAGAAGACAAAAAGGTGTTGCTGGTAAAGGTGGACACTTTGAAGAATACTGTAGATGCATTGACAAAATCTGTGAGCTCTGAGAAGTTCTCTTGGTGTAGAGAAACAATGAGCATTATAGGGCTTGATAAATGACTAAGCTCTCTTCTAGCCCCTGTGGAAAGAAAACAACAAGTGCGAGAATGTTGGGTTGTGTTATATTCTTTCCACGACTAGCCCACGTAGTTAACTAGGGGGTTAGCAGGGGGGCAAAGCGCCCCCTTCGTTGCACCGATTACCTAACGAGGGGGATCATAGGGGGTTTGAGGGGTGCAGGTAACCTCGCTCTATGGTGTCCGGGGAAGCGCCCTGTAAAATTTTGGTTTTGGACCCTATGTTAGGTTGGGCAGACCTACCTATGGTTTTGTGAATGATTTTTGCACATGGTTTTGGACGTGATGGTTTCTGGTCCATGGTTTTGGACATGATGGTTTTCGGTCCATGGTATTGGATGCATCGACATCTATAAATATGTATTGTAACATTGAAAGGAACATAATTAAAAATCAAGCTGGTATTCTTGGTTTTGGGATCCAGGGGAAATCTCTGTGTATATGTGTTTTATGTGTTATGCTCTCGCATTGTTTATTTTTTGTGTTTTAGAATTTGTATCTAGGTAATGTTTGTACCGAGTTAAAACCTGGAGGTTATTTCATCCACTCGATTATGGTAGCAGTGATAGAGTCATATGAGCAATAAAGGGCTATAGGTATTAATAAATCATGCAAATTACTTCCAAATTTAAAATATTTGAATTTGAATTTTTGTGCACAATGTATATTTTGAGAGTATTGTAAACATAAGTTAAAAGTATACATCCATGTTAGTAAAGATATTTTTTATTATATCCTTTCTAATGTTTAGGGGCCAACCCCTACAATTTCTTTCAAAGTTCATCATATTTTGTAAAATTTATAGATAATTTATTTGCAAAATTGTAGGTCTATGTCTTAGAAATTAAAGTTGACGTGTTTAATACATTTAAACAATTTAGAGATATGGTAGAAAATAAAATTGTATAAAAATAAAGTCTTTAATAATATGTAATGGAGGTTTGTTCATTTCTTTATAATTTCAAAAATATTACAAAGAAGCTAGGATAATAAGACACAAAACCACTTTATATACTCCCCAACAAAATGGCGTAGTGCGACTCTTCTAGAATAAGCAAGGAGAATGTTCACTAATGGAAATTTACAACAATATTTGTGAGAAGAAGAAATCACCACTACTTGTTATCTTGTAAATTGATTAACATCGGTTGCATAAGTTATATAATGCATGAATATTTAGGAATAAGTCATCTCTATGACAATTCATTTTTTTATTTTTTTTGTGGAGCTTATATTATTAATCCTAAGAATCAACATTCTAAGTTAGATCCCAGGTCAAGAATTATCATTTTTTATTATGATTATGTAGCTAAGGGATACAAATTGTGGGATCTTAATTCCCACACAACTATAATTATAACAGTGATATTTAATGAATCTTCTCTAATTAAATCAGACAATACAAAAGCTGATTTAAAATAAAAACATACCATTATATCAACAAGTCTAGTTGGAGACCAAACCATTTACAAACACATGCAGGTAAGAAGAAGTTTCTAATGATAAAGAAGTTGTAGATGCTAAATAAATTTAGTAAAATGTGGAAATTCCACAACCATCACTTAGAAGATCTACGCTAAAGAGAAATCCACCTAAAATGTATACAATTTTAATTGGTCTAATGTTTTGGTTACTGATGATGGGGGACATTGTTCTTACTAGGAAGAAATTTATGATATCAATAATTCCAAATGGAATGTGGAAATGAAAGAATAAATGGATGCCTTGGAAAGAATACAAAAAACGGGACGTGGAAGAATTTCCAAAAGATAAAAAGGTTGTTTAGTGTAAATGGGTCTAAAAACTGAAAAAATGAATTGATGGTAATGTTGAGAGGTATAAATTTGGACTAGCCGCAAAAGGTTACCGTTAGATGAAAAGGCATATATTTTCATAAATTTATTTTCCAATTGCTAAGGGTTTATTTTTTCATATTGTGTTGGCATTGGCTTCTTTTCTTTATTTGGAATTAGGGAAATTATATATTTAAACAATAGTTTTGCATGGAGATTTGAATGAGTAGATATACATGGAATAGCTAGAATGTTTTGTACAAAATTAGAAAGGATGGTTATTTTAAAACATTAAGAAATCATTGTGCATCCTAAAGCAATGTCTGAGGCAATTGTATAGGAAGTTTGATTCCATCATGATGGGTTAGAATTATAATAGAAGTGAGTATGCCCATTTGTGTAATTCAAAAATTTTAATGGTATATTAATTATCTTGTTGTTATATGTTGAAAATATTCTTGTTGGAAGAAAAAACATGGATGAGATCAATAAGTTATTAGCTCAAATGGCTAAGACCTTTGATATCAAGGAGCTAGGAGAAGTAAACAAATATTGGGCATTTAAATACACAGAGACAAAAAAATGGTAATATTAGGTTTTCACAACAGAAGTTTGTTGAGAAATACATATAAAATTCAAGGAGAATAATGTGAAACCCATAAACAGCCATTTCTCTTCCCATTTTAATATTTCTTAAGGTTTATTTCCTAGTAGTGAGGCATAAATAGATTATATGTCTTATGTGTTATTTTCTAATGTGGTAGGAAGTTTGATATATGTGATGGTATGTACCGAACCATATATTTCACATGCAGTGGATGTTGTCAACAAATACATGGAAAGTCTAGGAAGAGAACATCAGAATGTAGTGAAATGGGTGCTTCAATATCTTAGAGGCATAAGTGATTATTGCACCGAATTTAATGGTATTATTGATTTTGTATTTGGTTATGTTGATTCAAATTATGTAGGGGATTTAGACAAGAGGAGGTCTACTACAAGCTAAGCCTTTACTCTTGGAAGAAGATCCATTAGTTGGATGTTAAGGATTTAGGAAATAACTTATTTATCAACAAAAAAGGTAGATCATATTGTTGCCTCAAATGCTTGAAAAATGTAATTTGTTTAAACGGTATTTTGGGTGAATTTAAAGAGCACAGAACAATATAAATGTATTATGTAATGTCAAAGCACTATTCATTTTGCTACAAATACAACTTAACATAGAAATAACATGCATATTGATATTAACTACCATTTTTTAAGACATGCCATTTATGAAGGTGGAGTAGATCTTAAAAAGGTACACACTCAAGGAAATTGTGTAGACATGTTTATGAGACTAGTGTTGTTAGAGAAGTTGATATGCTGTCTAGATTCTCTTGGCTTATATAAGAGGTGATGAATGGCCATGGGAAAGATTTTGCGTAAATTATTTTTTCTATGTGGTTCATTGATCCCAAAGATCAAAGGCTAATACATCCACTGAATATTTGTACCAAGCATATCCACCCAAAGGAATTACTTCATTTTGGTTTAACCATAGAGCTTGGTCTTGAGAGCAGTAAGAGAATTGAAAATGTGACCTCTTAATAGAAAATGTGCTTTAACAATGGGGAATTGAACAATTGAGCTAACCCTCAGAGTTTGGTATTGGGTAAATTGCTCTCAAGGTGGATATTGTCAAAATATGGCAACAATTATTAAAAGAAAATGCAATTTTTTTTTTACTTAGGAAAATATTTAGTGGCTATACTAATTATGTTGACTTATAATGTTAGTGCTATCATATACCAAATGTAACCATTCCAATATAGTTATATCAAGGAAACCCAATAAATGGGTGGTGTGGGTTATCATAATCATTATAAAATAATTGTTGATTAATAAAATACCTTACCTTGCTTGAAGGATGTTTCCCTACAAACTACGAGTATTTTATGACACATATTTTTTTATTCATATTTCTGTGATTATTTATCAGTAGTGAATGTCATATACCAACTCTGATACCAAAATATCATAGGCAAGTTACTTTTAGAAGACTAGCGCATCGACATGCCCAGTGACTTTGGTAGAGTACTTTACTCAAATTTTGACAAGTTAATATGCATATAATTCATAAATTGTTCTTAGAAAAAATCAACAACTTTATAAAAGTAATGGTGATATAAATACATGAATTTTAGAAAATAATGGAAAATAAACCAATAACATCATTTCATGAATTTAAAAAATAATGGGAAGGAAACAAGAGCATTTGGATGGAGAAACTTTTGAAGTCAACACTATGTACATTGATATTAGGTGTTCGCTTGACGGGGCCTAACCTAGGTTCAGCTTTATTAGCCAAACAAATTCCTACACTACTAGGCCTTTTGGCATCAGCTCGTGGAGCATGGACTGACGTCTCACTCGAAGCAGTATAGGGGGATGCTGGAATCAAGTTTCTGCACCCTGAGATGGTTGTGATGTCGTTAAATTCCCTCTATCCCTAACTTCATGCAAGTTGCTTCTTTCTAGGGCTTGCAAGACAAACCCTCTATTCCGGCCTTAAACACCTCCACAAAAGTATACAATTGACCTTCACACAGCCCTAACCTATTGCTTAGGTACTTTCTCACTGCTATAGCAATGTGTTGTACAAATTCCTTAACTAATCTAAGTGATTTTCTTATCTTATAAAACAATTATAGTTAGACCATGTAGCCAGATATTTGTAAATGTGTTTAATTACTCGATGTAATTGCAGTGATTCACGCATCATATAAGCATAATAAATGAAATTCATACATAACATATCAAGATGTAATAATGGAAAAAAGACACAGAAATTGCAGAATATATTTCTTTATTAATATCTTCCAAGTGTTACAACCTCTGTCCACCCTACGCACACAGCTACAGGGGTGCATGCACTCAGTTGAAAACTTCTACCATAGGCCTCTGCACACTCAGTTGTAGACTCTCTACCTATGCTACAACCCAAGACTTAAACTTCTCGCCTCCAAGTTAAGACTCTCTTACATGATTTTCCATTATCTCTCCTTAAACTAGTTAAAGCTTAGCTCTTTTTATACAATCCCATGGTATGCAGACCATGGGTATATATCTTATAGCTGACCTTACTTTAAAAAACTAAGGGCGACTACCCTTTATGACACATAACACCTTCATGTTCCGCGACCACAAAATGTGGAGCCTTTACATTTTCATTACAAAATTTGACTCAAACATGGGCTTTTACCCCCAAAATTTCCCTTGGGGGATACCACTCCCAAAAGGCCCCCAACTCAAACATCATGACTCACCCTTGAGTCACTCAGTAGGAACGAAGATATTTGCGGGAAGCCCATCTAGCTCAAGCCGTATGATTGCTACCTCGACCATGCACTGTGTTGACATTATGATACAGGTGTTGTCCTTGATGGCAACTCACTCAGAGGTATGATACAAGTGTTGTCCTTGATGGAAACTCACTCAGATGATAGATCATAGTGTAGTAGGTCAAGAGCAAAGAATTAATGATCAGAGAGAGGTATACGTAGGTTAACCTTAATGAAAGTGCATATACACATGAGTTAGTAGAAGAAAAGGCACGTATACGTACACATGCAGGTTCATAGAAGGAAAGGCCCATACATGCTGGAAACTAAGTTTTGGTTCATGGTATTTGGTCCATGGTATTTTGGTATTGGTCCATCGTATTTGGTCTGAAGTGTTAACCCCATGTATTGGGTCCAAGGTATTGGTTCTACGTGGTTTTGGACCATGGTATTGAGAGATGCCTAAACCTATATAAGGAGAAGATCAGTAGGTCAAGAGGAGTAAGTGTGCAAGTGATGAATATCTGATGAAGTGTGAGATCTAGTATGCTAGCTATGGGTTTGTGATGCTTTGCTTGATCTGAGCTAAGGATTCACCCATGTAGATGATGATGAACGATGGATTAGGATCTTAAGGCTTGGAATGTTTTATCATTATATAGTTTGATCATGGATAGACTAGATCTGAATTATTGATGCATGTTTATTCTATAAATGTTATGTTCTAGGTTTAATTGATGTCTGGAATAGATGCAAAGTTATAAGTTAGAATTAGCAGATTTGTACGTGGGTTCACTTTGGTAAAAGAGTGTACACATGCAGGTTAGGTTCATCAGAGTAGCATATACAGTATGAAGTATGATATTTTGAAGTTGCAGTTAGATCTGGTTGTTATTGCAGAGTACTATTATCTATTCTGTGTTTTGGTGATTGTGATGTTTACAGGGTTTCAGTGTTTCAGTATTGGACGATTTAGAGATCAATGATGTAGGTGTAGTTGATGGGTGTTTTGTAGTGGTGATTGATTTTGTGCTTCAATGTTGTTGATGGGTCCAATATGAAAATTGGATGAAACGTGGCCTTCAGATTATGGTGTTGTGCTTTAGGAGTATCCAGTATGAAAATTTATGAAACATGGTCCTAGAGGAAGAAAGAAGATCATAGCCTTCTGTAGGCTGCCGCCTATGTACTGGTAAACATATCGGCCAGTACAAGAGCCAGGGGATTGTAGCTCCCTTCCAGGAGTAGCTAGAAAATGAGTGAAGGTTGGGGCCTTCAGTAGGCTGGCACCTATGTACTAGTAAATGGATTGGCTAGTACAAGAGCTAAGGGGGTTGTAGCTCCCTTCTAGGAGAAGCTGGAGAACAAGAGCAGGTTGTAGCCTGTTGCAGGTAGAAGCTTGTGTACTAGTATAATACTGCACCAGTACATAAATATTGTAAAAAGAATTTTCTTGTTAAAGGAAGATAGAGACAAATTGCAGCAAGTGGTTTTCACCCACATTGGGTTTCCACCTTACATTATGGTGTTCATGTGTGCTTCTTATGTGTGATGATCTGTTCTATTTTACTGCACCTATTTATTGTTCATATGGCTAATAATGTTCTGATGCACTCATTGAGGATCAACTAACTAAATCATAGGTTTACTAGATATACGCTAGTTGCATTAATCACAGTTGCGTATACAGGTGGGTATCATTAACTGAAGTAACGTATATGAATCTGATAAAGGAAATGAAAATATTATTGATTTGCTAGTACTGATTCACCCCCCCAACTATTATTTCCAACAATTGGTATCAAAGTAGGTCCTTTGGTAGAAGATTAATCGCTTGAAGGAGATCTATAGAACAATGGGAAAGAAAGTACATCAGAAGCAGAAGACATCTGAAAGGAAAAAGGACAGCTTGCCATTAGGTGGAAGCAAGTAGTCAGATTCTAAATCACCTCAGATTGAATATGAACAAGCAAATGAAGCATCAGATAGAATCATAGATGAACAAGATCTTTTTAGCAAAAGGGAGAGTGCCCTCAAAGAAGAAATTATTAGCTTAAAAGCTCAGCTAGAATGTGCCTTCAGAGTTCGTCAAATGCTACAAGAGCTGAATGAAGAACAAGAAAAAGAGATTCTCAAAATAAGGCAACAAGTGGAAGAAGGAAGAAAGTCTGAAGAAATTTTGTAGAAGAAATGTCTAGAAAAGGAAGAACAACATCAAGTTGAGGTAAATATCTTGAAAGGTAAATTAGAAGGAAAGGATAAACTATTACAATTTCAAGATATCACTAAGATTTTGGATGATATTCTTAGTAGTCAAAGGTCACCTGCTATCAAAACTGGTCTTGGTTTTTATGAATCTATTGAAGGTGAATCTATCTCACAAGGTGGGCAAGGAACTCTAATGAGAAATCTAAAATGCTCAACAAGGAGATGAGAAGACAAACCCATCAACAACCAAGGAAAGAAATTCCTCAAAGAATATCTTTTGCTCCTAATTGTGGAAGTGATGGACGATTATTTCCTCTAATGAATAATGTTGAATGTTATGTATGTCATAATCTTGGACATGTTGTGGCCAGATGCAGAAGTAGAATGGTTGAAGACCATCACATAGAAAGATCATCACGTTCTAGGTACTTAAGGGATATTGTTTTTCTTGCAATATGTTTGGTCACAAAGTTGTTTATTGCTACAGAAGGAATATGAAACATGTAAGATGTTATGCATGTAACAAGTTTGGACACATAGCAAAGGAATGTAGGAGAAGATTTTGGGCACCATACCAAAAGGAGAAAACATTATCATAGCTGAAGATATGGAAGAAAAAGGAAGTACAACTAGAAATATGTGGCATAGCAGAGTACACAGACATGACAAACTCAGAAGAAGCTAAAAGTGTGGAACATTAGTGTTCTAAATCTCACACGCAGGTTTCATGAAGACAAGTCATGTATATACGTGAGTTATATGCTGCACAGTCGCGTATATGATGTTCTGAAGAAAAGCAGCAGTACATAAGTCTGATATCGTTCAGCCATTGTTTGATGATGGCATGAAACAGGTTCAGGTGGAGCATATACTTCAAATAATGCATTGTTGGCATTATGGTTAGAAGTATTTGGTGATGATGATTATGTGGCTAAATGATACATCTTACTGGTTGGTCAAAAGAATGGTATTGCAAGTTACAGGGCTAGATGTTGATGCTTATGGTGCAGATCATATATGGTGTATGATAGTTGTTGATGACTATCATGCTCTTGATTAGATTGCTAGTCTTTGATTTGCAACCCCACTATACATGGGATGGACGATGTAATGTTTCTTATTTTTAAGTCATGTATAAAATTTTGGTATATCCCCACTTGGTTAGGTGGATGAGTCAAAAATGGTGCATCCCCACTTGGTTGGGAGATTGACGTATGTATGAGTCTTTAGGAAGGTAATTGGAAATGTATGTATAGAGTCATGTTATGTTTTTGCAAAACTTGCATGTGCTCAGGGGGAGCATGAATAGATTGGTACATCTTGGCATGTACGAAGGGGGAGCTCACTCAAAAATTTCAGCATGTACTCAAGGGGAGTATGGACAACAAAATGTATATCAAGGAAGAGAATATCTTGGTTTGCCCTTTACCCTTGATTTCAAAGGGGGAGAGTGACTTGGTGTGGTTTTTGCCATCAATTCCAAAGGGGGAGATTGTTGGAATTATGATACAGGTGTTGTCCTTGATGGCAACTCACTTAGAGGTATGATACAGGTGTTGTCCATGATGGAAAATCACTCAGAAGATAGATCATAATGCAGTAGGTCAAGAGAAAGGAATTAATCATCAGAGAGAGGTATACACAGGTTAACCTTGATGAAAGTGCGTATACATGTGGGTTAGTAGAAAAAAAGGCATGTATACGTGCACATGCAGGTTCACATAAGGAAAGGCGTGTACAGGTTGGAAAAATAAGTTTTGGTCTGTGGTATTCGGTCCATGGTATTTTGATATTGGTCCATGGTATTTGGTCCGAAGTGTTGACCCCAAGTATTGGGTCCAAGGTCTTAGTTCTACGTGGTTTTGGTCAATGGTATTGAGAGAGGCCTAAACCTATATAAGGAGAAGATCATTAGGTCAAGAGGATTAAGTGTGCAAGTGATGAATATATGATGAAGTGTGAGATCTAGTATGTTGGCTATGGGTTTGTGATTCTTTGCTTGATCTGAGCCAAGGATGCACCCATGTGCACAATGATAAATCGTGGATGGGGATCTTAAGGCTTGGAATGGTTTATCATTATATAGCTTGATCATGGATAGACTAGATCTGAATTATTGATGCATGTTTATTTTGTAAATGTTATGTTCTGGGTATAATTAATGTCTCGAATAGCTAAAAAGTTATAAGTTAGAATTAGTAGATTTTTACACGAGTTTTCTTTGGTAAAAGTGCATATACACGCAGGTTGGGTTCATCAGAGTAGCATATATAGTATGAAATATGATATTTTGAAGTTGCAGTTGGATTTGGTTGTTATTGCAGAGTACTATTGTCTGTTTTTTGTTCTGGTGATTGTATTGTTCACAGGGTTTCAATGTTTCAGTATTGGGTGATTCAGAGATCGATGATGTAGGTGTAGTGGATGGGTGTTTTGCAGTGGTGATTGATTTTGTGCTTCAATGTTGTTGATGGGTCCAGTATGAAAATTGGATGAAACGTGGCCTTCAAATTATGGTGTTGTTCTTCAGGAGTATCTAGTATTTATTAAACGTGGTCCCTAGAGGAAGAAAGAAGATCGTAGCCTTTTGTAGGCTGAAACCTATGTACTGGTAAACATATCGGTCAGTACAAGAGCCATGGTGTTGTAGCTCCCTTCCAGGAGCAGCTGGAAAATGAGTGAAGGCTAGAGCCTTCAGTAGGTCGACGCCTACGTACTAGTAAATGGATCGGCTAGTACAAGAGCTAAGGGGGTTTTAGCTCCCTTCTAGGAGAAGCTAGAGAATGAGAGAAGGTTGTAGACTTCTGTAGGTAGAAGCATGCGTACTAGTATAAGACGGCAACAATACATAAATATTGTAAAAAGAAGTTTCTTATTAAAGGAAGATAGAGACAAATTACAGCAGGTGGTTTTTATCCACATTTGGTTTCCACCTTACATCATGGTGTTCATGTGTGCTTCTTTTGTGTGATGATTTGTTCTGTTTTACTGCACCTGTTTATTGTTCATATGGTTGATAATGTTCTGATGCACTCATTGAAGATGAACTAACTGAATCATAAGTTTACTAGATATACGCTAGTTGCATTAATCACAATTGTGTATACACACAGGTATCACTAACTGAAGTAGCGTATATGAATCTGATAAAGGAAATGAAAATATTATTGATTTGCTAATACTAATCCACCCCCCTCTCTCAGTATTATTTCCAACACACTGAGCTGTCACTTGCTTCGCATCTTCCACTATCTTCTCGGTCACTACTCTTGTACTATTAGCCTGAAACTTTGTTGCGTCGCTTGTAGAGTCACAAGATTTCCTTCAATATTTTATGTGACTATGTAAGCTTCCTCCAACTAGGGCCTTAGCCACGATGTAAACTTGAGGGGGGCTGACCCAGTTTCGACATTAATTAGGAAAAAAAATCCCTACACTTTTGGCCCTTTCAGTATCAACCCATAGAGCACGGATTGAAGTTTCACTTGAAGTAGTATGGGGGGATGCTAGAACCAAGTTTCCACACGATGAGATGGTTGTTATGTTGTTTGATTCCTTCTATCTCTGTCTTCGTGCAAGTCGCTTCACTCTAGGTCCTATAAGACTAGCCCTCTATTCTAGCCTTCAATACCTTCGTGAAAGGGTGCAATTGATCTTCACATAGCCCTAAGCTACTACTCAGGTACTTTCATGCTGCTAAAGTAGTGTGACATATAAATTACCCAATTAATCTAAGTGGTTTTCTTATCTTATCAAACGTTTATAGTTAACACCACGTAACCAAATATTTGTAATTGCATTCAACTATTCATTGTAATTGCATTCATTCATGCATCATATAAACATAATAAATGAAATTCATACATGACATTTCAAGACACACTAACAAAAACAAGACAAAGAAATTGTAGAATGGCTCTCTTTATTAATATCTTCCAAGTGTTTACAGACTCTGTCGAGCCTACACACACAACGGTAGGGGTCTGTGCACTCAACTATGAACTTCTACCCTAGGCCTCTGTGCACTCAGCTGCATAGCCTCTACCTATGCTACGACTGAAGACTTAGACTTCTTCTTCAAAGCTATCACTCTATTACATGATCTGCCATTATCTCTCTTCTTCTTTTAAACTACTTGGAGCTTAGCCCTTCTTATACAATCACATGGTCCACGGACCATGGGTAGGTCTCTTATAGCCAACTTTACTTTACAAAACTAAGGGCAGACTACACTTTTTGACATAAAAACATTGCACTCCATGACCACAAAATGTAGAGTCTTTACAATTATATTACAAAAATTTACTTAAACATGGGATTTTAGCCCAAAAACTACCCTTGGGGCATCCCGCACCCAGCAGGCCCCCAACACAAACATCGTTACTTGCCCTCGAGTCACTCAGTAGGCATCGAGATCTTTGCGTGAAGCCCATCCACCTTGACCCGAATGACTACAACTTCAGCCATGTACTGAGTTGCTGCCTGCTTCACATCTTCAACTATCTTCTTAGTTACTGCTCTTGCACTATCAGCCTGAAGCTTTTGATGTGTCGCTTGTAGAATTGTAAGCTTGAATTCAATGTTTCCTGTGACTACATAAGCTTCCTCCAGAAAGGGGTTTAGTCATGCCTTCAACATTGCTTCCTTGTGCAGCGCTGTGTCCACCTATTCCTTCAGCTGCTTGGCTTCCTCCAGTTTGGCTAAACTCTGTTTCAGCACGAGGGTTCATGCTATGCCCTTAACTTCATCATAGAACTATTGGAGTTCACGCGCTTTTGTCTCTAGCCTCTGGATGTTTGGGTCCTCTTGCAAGTTGGTCAAGACCTCAAACAATTGCTGGAACAACTGTGTGTAGTCTTCTATTGCACACTTCATCACCGAAACTACTTCTCTGGCAACATCTGTCTATTATTCCTTTACCTCTAGAGGTGTTGAAGGTTAGGCCCTCAACTGGAGCACTGCAATCTATAGGTTCAACTCCAAATAAACTTACGCCATCTCTGTTCAAGTGTTGCACATCCCTATGGCCAATTTACAGATGTGGACCTCGACTAGATCCTCCCTTGGAATGGCCAACCCTAGGACCATTCTCCATGCCTCCTCCACAACCAGCATGATCTTCGTGCTCTGGCTGGTTGCCTCGGTCTCAGTGGCGATGGCAACATTTCTCTGTAGGGCCATCTGTTCATTTTTTAACCTCCGTTCATTGATCACCTAGAGGGCATGGTGCTCATGGGCCCTCAACTCTGCAATTACTCCTTTTTTGCAAGAGGTGGAGTGCTTTGCATGGAAGCGCTACCAGGTTCAGTCCAAATCCCTTCAAGGCATTGACTATGTGCCTATCAACCTCACTTTTTGTAGTCAGTGCTCCATCCAACAACACTTGCGCACTGGAAGCCATTGTGCATAGCATATCGGCAGCCTCTGACATGCCAATAGCCAAGCTGGTAGACACCATACCAGCTTACAATGTGTGGGTCTGCAGCTCTTGGAATCTGGTCTACATAGCCCCTAGTATGATTTACTACTACTTTTTAAATTGTTGCAGGGCCTTCAGGGTGACATCTCGGATTGTGTCACTGATGTCATATAAGTCACCCTCCATCAATGTGATAGGGTACAGTGAGATCTTCGTCACTTTAGATTTCTTTATGAACCCTTCCTTCTCTAGCTCTCTCAGGCGCTTAATGTAGGCGAATGTCTCTTGAGGGTCCATGTTGTCCTGCTCTATGTCCTCCTCTTCGGTCTCAAGTGAAGGCGATTGTACACCTTTGTCAGAGCCCCGATCTATGCCACCTATCTATTTTCCTGCCTCCTTTCCTGGTTGTTCTGCCTAGGCCTTCTTAGTGCCCTCCTTTTTCCTCTTTTCGACTAACTGTGCCATCTTCAGCTTGGCCTTCTCCTTCTTTTTCTATGTAGCAAACTTGCTTCCACCCATCGCCATGTCCGTGGTGGTGCACCACTCCGGCCATTTATAAAGCACCGCATAGATAGTGTCATTTGTGACCAAGTACGGCAAGTCGTACCACTTATTTGCAGGGTCCTTTCATACCCTGATAGATACGTGATGGAAATCAACTTTGAACTCAGCATAGCTCTACACGTTAGCGTATACTTGGGCAAAAATCACAGCTTGTGATTGATGGCCATCCTGATATTCATTTCCATCAATATCTAGAAGATCTTGTTGTCCCGAACTCACTCCACATCCTTGGTTGCCCACAGCAAAGCATACTTCATTGCTTTATGAAGGCCTGGCACGAACAAAGGGAACTGGATTTCGTCTAGTAACTCCCATGCTACTAGCACAATTGACAGCAAGAGCCACATGTAGTGGAAGGTCTTTCTTTGCTCTCGCGCTTTGTAGTAGTTCGCCAGGAATTCTCCATGAAGGTAGTCCATCTAGTTAAATTGGACTCCTTCCACACACTACTATGCAAGCGTTATGATAGGTTTCAGTACCTCTTCGTTGAAACACTTCCACATCACCTTCCCTAAAATGATCTGTGTCTCTACCTACACAGTGGGGTTGTAGATGCTAGAGATAGTGTACTGTGTGGCTTCTTTACCAGCTTTAATTTCTCCTTCATTGATTCTGCGAGTTCCTTCTTTCCACCCTTGTCACCAAAGGTCATAGCTTGATTTTCACCTGTATATGGCAGGCTCATTATTCAGTGGATTAACATATCTGTGATCGATATCGGCTCCCCCAGACACAGACACCCATCATGCACTAAGCACAGTAGCTGCTTGATGACCAAAACTATCACTAGGGTACAATTATAGTGCGATACCCAGAGCAGGTTTAGAAATCCTGCCTTCTCTACCCCCTTGAGTCACCTCCATGGCTCCAACACAGTCATTCCTGTATTTGCGTCTATAATGCGGTGCATCAGCTACTTGGTTGCCAAGTGCGGGAACTTCTCATGGTCCACCAAGTCCCAGTCTTCAAGCTTCAGTATTGGCACTCAGGCAAGTGCAGACTATCAAAAGCAATTTCATTCGGTAGCAGAGGACTTTGTAGGGTAGTCTTAATCTCATCAATGTCCTTTGGTACCTTGGAATTAAGCTTGCGCGGAGGGACATATTCTGGTAACTATGTAATAGGGTCCACACCCTAGGTTTCAACCTCCTCTACTTCAACTCCAACATCCTCACCATCCATCGGGATGTCTTCAATGTCCACTTCCTCTGTCTCTAGGTTTATGGCCTTGCCCTTCTGCTGTGCGTTGGGATTTGGTGGGTTTCTCCTCGATGACATGCGCACCGGTATAGCAGGCTGCTTTCCCTTCTTGTCCTTCATGGTTTCCTTCATTGGGGTTGGCTTCGGTCTCGGTGTTATTATTGATTTAGGGACCTCTGCCAATACTTTGGCCGCTTTCAGAGCAGCTAGTTCTACCTCTCTCTCCATTTCCTGTGCCGGTTCCTCTACTACTTGTTGTGTATTCATAACTTCTAGGTGTGCTGACATGATCTTCTGCAAGAATTCTTGTGTGTCCACCAGAAAAGTCGCAAATACCCCTGAAACTATCAGAAGCTAGTATTTCTCATGATTCATAGGTGCTTGAGAGCTCAACAACTAAATACTCAAAATTCCAAGTGTTATTCACTGGATAGCCACTTGTGATTTATAGGGAATTTCGAATTCAAATCTGATCGTTCCCCCCAAAATTGGTTCAATAATATTGGATTGGCAACATATTTTCAAGTATCTAACCCATAAATTTTGTCTTAAATTTCAGCCACCCACTCCATTTGGCCTCACTTCTGTCGTCTTTTCATGAATAGTGACTTTAATAGTCACTTTTGGCCGACTTGCATGATTTCTTCCTCGGTAGCGCAGCTCCCTCCGTGCTACTGTGGACCTAGTGACACATCCTTGCTTCACACCATCCTCCAATCGCATAGCTCCCCAACTCGAGAAGTGTAGTGTATAGTCTTGTGCCTCCTTTCAGTTGCATGGAGCACTAAGACTGTGCTACCCCCATTTGGTTGCATGGCCAGCCCGCCAATGTATGGCTTCAAGCAACTTCCATTCACCTTTCCTTAGAAGGGTTCGCCATTCAATTTGACCATCTGTACCACTCCTCCATCAGTAATATCATTAATAACATAAGGCCCTAACTAGTGCATCCTGAACTTCCTTGGAAATTTATCAAACTTACTATCATATAGCAAAACCAGGTCATTTACCTTAAACGTGTGTAGCTTGATGTGTCGATCATGCCATGCCTTTTCGCGCTACTTTTAGACCTGCTCGCAGAATCCAGCCAAAAATCTTTCTTCCTCCAGTTCATCCAGCTGTGTGAGCCTCTCCTCCAGGGTTCTGTGATAATTCATAGCTATGAGCTCTGCTATGCATAGACTAGGCATAATGTATTCCATAGGCATTACTGCTTCAACAACATAGACAAGCCAAAAATGGGTTTGTCAGGTCAACTTCTTGCATGTTGTTCGATAAGCCCATAGTATTGCGGGTATGCATAGGTCCCAATCACTTTGATGATCATTACAAACATTGGTCAATGTGTTTTTCAGCACTTTGTTGAACACTTCCACTGTCCCTGTAGCCTGCAAGTGATAAGGCGTACTCTTCTGGTGGTATACCTGAAATTCCTCCTTCAGCACTTTCATCGTCTCCTTAAAGAAGTGCATACTGTGATCACTCATTAAAATATTTGGATAGCCAAATCTCATCAGTACATGCTCAAAGAGGAACTTTGTAGTGTTTGCACCTATTGAAACCTTCATAGGTTGTGCCTCTACCCAATGAGTCAAATACTCCATCGGGGTGATAATATTCCTTACTCCTGTCTTTCCTTGTGGCTGAATAGGTCCCACAAAATATATCACCCATTTCTCAAAGGGTTACAAAATCATTTGTGGATTCGAAGGCATCTCATTGCTCCGTGATGGCTTGCCTGTCCTTTGAAACACATCGTACACCTTGCAATATGCTTTTGAGTCCTGATGAAGGGTTGGCCACAACAACGTGGCGCGTAGAATCTTCTGTGCATTTTCTCTCCCTACATATTGGCCTCCCACGACGCCCCCATGAGCATCTGTGAGGATGCTACTTCTTTTGAACTTAGGTACATACTGTCACATCACTCATCAGTCCCCATCTTATACAGATGCCTAGTAATGACAGATAAATCTACGGCGTGCACCACTAATTCCTTCTTTTTCTTGACAGTGTATCCTTCCAGTGCAGTTCCTATTGTTATGAAGTGTATTATATCCTCAAAATGACCATCCGTGACACACACTACAAATAATTGCACATTAGGAAATCCTTCTTCCAAGTTAGTAGGTTCCTCCCCTATTTCGATGCACACAGATGGTCTGGTCCCACGTTCAAGCATCCAGGCTTCACAACCACTTCAAAGTCATACTCTTGGAACAGTAAGAGCCACCTGCAGATTCCCCCCCACCAACATAGGCTTATTGACTAGGTACCTCAGCATGGAGTGATTTGTATACATCTTGAAATGGCCTCCCACAAGTAGTGCATATACTTTTGGAGTGCATACACCATAGCTAGCACTTCGTGCTCAATGGTGGAACAATTCTTCTCCGCTTTGGCCAACTACACGTGTAGATCATCTCGCCCATCATACTTGTTTGTCAGTCACATCGCAAGCTTCCAAAATCATGTTCTCATCATCTTCCTACATTCACGCCAATCATCAAAGCTTCCCTTATGTGTACCCCACCATCTTGTGGGTGTAGCGCGCAGTGACCAGTCCAATGCCTAGAAGCACTGATTTTCTAGTACCTCCCTTTCAAATGCATCCAAAGAGATATCTACCTCATTCAGACCATCATACGTAGGTGTATTTATTACCTTTGATGATACACAACATAGCGATCGGATCATCATGTTGCAATTTAGCGTATTTATTTCATTTAACTGATTCTTCTAGCTTTCTCTTTCTTCATTAGAGTCTGAAGTGCAGGAAGTCTCACAATCCCAGGTAATCTGTCCATCCACGATGAGATTCAACCAATCTTGGTCTCATGTTGTTATCTTATAGATACAGTCCAGGTTGTCATCACTCTCATAGTCACAGACTAGTTCGATATGGCAGGATCCTTCAGCACGATCGAGGGGTACTATTACACGCAACGATTTCTTCTCAAAGATCACCTTTCACTTCTTCATATTGATTACCCTGTTCATATCTGTAGCCCAGTAAATTCCGAGGAGTGTAGGATAAGGATTTTTCTCATCCACTATCTTTATTACTTCAAAATCAGCCAGTGCACTCACTCCCTCAATATCGATGGTCACTCCCTGTAGTAGCCCCATGGGGATGATATTCTGCTGATTTGCCATCCTTAGCTGAATCAGAGACCATTGCACCGTAGGTCTCCCCATCCATTCCCAAGTCTGCTTCTGTAGGGCATTCCCATCTGACCCCAGGTCCAAAATAACTTGATCCATTTCATACTCCCCTATCTATGCGGTCAGCATCATCTCCCATCCTGTCCTTGTTTTATGCTTGCCAATATTTCATACTACATGTGACTCACTTGGCGTTGTTCCAACACATCTATTGATGAGCTCTTGTAACCCTTTTATAGCCTTACTATCATGCAATAACTTCATACAGGTCTTTAGGAAATTTGTGAGGATAGAGGGGTCCATCTCCTGCTTACGCTTATCCTTGCTTCTTAAGGTGGAGGCCTCAGTGAAGCTCTTCTTAGCTTCCATGAATATTTCACGTGTGCACTCCAAATGAAACTTTGCCTCCTTTGCTGGAGCTTTGTAAACCCATGTACTGTCTTCTGGTTGTTTCCCCTTGTCATCTCTTGTTGTGATTCCACTTATGAGCACTATATTTACATTTGGATTTTCTTTCTGCGGCTCAGACCTCATCATCTACAGGTTCTGAGTCTGTAGAGGTGGTAGTACCCCTTTGTCACATATTCTATCTATCACCATAGGACAATCTTCTGTTTCATGATCAAACACTGTGCAATACTTGCATGATGAATGCGTTGGATTAGTGCAATCGCAGGCATAGTGTATGGGTCCTTCACAATTATAGCAAATCAACTATCCTCGACCTCTTCCAGGTCCTCCTCTGCCTTGGCCTCGGCCTCATCCATGCTCTTGAAAACCTATCTACACCATATATGTGCTCTTAAGAGGCCATGTTTTAGCCTGAACCCTATAGGCAGGAGTTCTATCCATCATCAATTCATAGCTCCTAGAATTACACTCATCATGTCCTATCGACCTACAAAAGTTGGAGAACAGTTTTTGCAGTACTTGTACAAACTTTTGTAGCAAGTGAGGGTTGTCCGTGGCATGTTTTTAGGCTACCCGACAGATAGTGCATCATAATGTAGGCCCTGTGCTAGGTCCTTCTTGAGCTTCTGGACTTAAAGGCATCAGTCCTCCTTCTGTAATGTAGTTTGCAAAGACTGGGCAATGGTCTTTGTCATGAACCTGACTCTTGCATTTCAAGCACCATACCTCCTCGTACAACTCTAGTCGAACCATCCTGTCCTACTTTAGACTTTGCATCTCTAGTTGTGCACGGATTTGATCAACTCCTAGATATGGATCTCGCATAAGGGTTTCATGTAGCCTCATGGAAATCTCCAATGCCTTTGCTTGAGTTGTTATCTTCCATTACGATAGCACACTCCTTAAGTGTGGTAGTAGCGAAGCTACAAACCAATCGTGATGTTGTCTATCTATCAAGTTCATGTTGGCTTCACGGATTGTACACTTCAACCTCTGATCTAGTTCCCAAGGTGTGTCACCTAGTTGCATCGTGATTTAATTGAATCCAACAATTTACTGTGCCTTAGATTTAGGCCTACTAAATTCTCTATTCAGTGTTACCTAGATGTCTGCCACTACAACATTTGGGTTATCATTAGAGTACTTAATATACTAGGTTAGCATGTGATCTTGCAGAGCACTATCCAGTGTTGCCTTCTTTATATGATCATCTTTAACACCTTGAGCTTCCCACAAAGTCCTCACAATGAACCAGAATTGGTTCAAGTCTTCATTTCCCAAGCCCTTGAATAAAGGCAGCTTCACTGTATTTGACATACTGAACTGCAGTGGAGGTGGAGGTGGTATGGGTGAAGTTGGAGGTGATCATGGTGAAGTTTGAGGTGGTGTGCATAGAGGTGGTATTCATGGAAATCCTTGTCTTATTAACTAAATAAAACTTCGTGGAGAAACCTTCACTATCATTTCTTCTTCACCTCGTGGAGGTGAAATCAAGGGATTATACTCTTTGTTATGTTTCTATACCAATAGGTGTCATAATATATGAATGGGTGAGATTAAATCGGCAATATGTACATACCTTTTCTTTCTACAAATGTTTTCCATATTTTTAAAAAATCAAAAAATTAAAAAATGTAAAGAGGGTATGTCCTAAAAGAAAAATCAAAGGACAAAAAGAATGAAAAAGGTCAAAAAAGATAAAAAATGAACCCCAAAGAAAAAGAAAAAGAAAAAGACCAGGAAAGTGTGCAAGTCCAAATGCCATTTCTATTTTACATTTTGTACAATAATGATAGTGTGCAAAGTGTTGTTATGCCACAATCCATGGTAACCAAACAATTTAATCTTGGTTATTCCATCTTTTCAATTCCATGCTTAGAGATAGAGAATAAAATATGACCAAACTATTTAATCTTGGCAGATAAGTAGATAGGTAGAGTAAATAAGAAAGGAGCTCAACAGTTTAATCTGAGCCCTTGGATGTAATAAGGATAGACTTAGATAGAGTTCTATTGTAAAAGAAAAAGTTTTGATAAAGGGTTTACCAGCATAAGTGCACCCTAATAAAGAGTAGAAAAAATGGTAGGCTGAGTAGATGGGTAAGTAGTTGGATGGTTGCAGAATTATGGTGATCGATTGGATAAAGTCATATCATTTACTTTCATCATCAAGTTACAAAGAGTGTGGATGATAATGGAACATTTACAAAATCATGTGATTAATTTCCCCCAATTCATTTTACTTTTTCACTAATTTCCCACAAGAAAAAATCAAAGCGCCTAAAACTTTAGGTTAAAGGGGCTTAGAGCATTTCTCTGACTTCTGGAGGGACTGGACCCTCATCCCAATAAATTATAAGGCTTAAGTACTACAACCCCCTTACAAACATTTGCTCCCTCCATAAACATTCATCTTAGCTAAAAATCCCTTTTCCTAAGGTAAAATTACCATTTACCTAGGAAAAGTAATAAACCTTACCTAAAACCCCCCTTGTTTACATAGAAACCCATGAAAGAGCATTAAGCCTAAGTTATGATGTGTAAATTCAAATGCATGAACTAATGTGTCAAGACATTATACTTAGCATGATTTTTTCTCATTTCCATTTCATATTAAATTTAACTTTTATTATATTTAACTCCCTAGGAACAAAACCCTTTTCCCGTATAGTTAATTAAAATCCCATATGTTAAGTATCTTGCCCTGATGGTTTGAAAAATAAACCATAATAATAAATAATTAAATGGATTAATTAGTCAAGTTGTGACTAATTAGGATCCATAACCCTTCGCCTTACAAAAAGGCATTAATTGATCAAGCTGTGATTAATTAATAACCCTTCCTCAAATCACATCGCCCCCAATGTCATTAAGCCACCCTAACTCGTAATTAAAATCCTGTCCAGCCCCTCCATTAACTCCCTGATCAGGTCATGCTCCCGATCACCGTTTGATCTGACCCCTTCAGATGTAACGGCTGTCGCTCATATCGAGCAGCCTCTAATGCCGACCTTTACCTACCTGATGTGAGCAGTTTTACTATTCACCCCACTACTACGTGTCACCTGATGAATGTCATCAAGCAGACCTCTCCTAATACCACCAAGTCTCCAAAAGTGGTGCGATAGATTCTACTTACTGCCTCCACTTGCCACCTCCATTACACGATAAAACATCACCTCCATCAGTTGGTGCTAGCTGTCGTTTTCCATTATACCCGCCAAAATCATTTACTTTGTAGATAAACCAAAAATACTCATTGTTTTCATTTTTTACTAAGAAAAGAACCTTGTGTTCTCCATTCAAGCACAAAGTACGTTCGAGTTGTCAACTTACTACCAATCATCAATGTTCCATAGCCACTAAACTCTATACCACTGTGCAGACCTATGTGCTTCCTGCAAAAAGTGCACAGCCACCATTTTATCATTCAAACAACGAAAACTAAGTATTTATTGCATTTCCAACTGAGAAACCCTATTTTCGTGCCTAACCTAAGCTAAATTGCTTTAAAACTTAAGTAATTTAGTAAGCTAAGATGTATGGTAGTCCCGAAACACTCTAAAATAGACCAATTGTGTCCAATTTCCCTGAAATCCTTTGCCCTTGCCTTTGAATCCATAAGAACCAAAGATGGAAGCCCTAATTGCTTTGAATCTCATGCCAATTACTACTCCCCACAGAGATTTAGACCATCTTCCCCTAGCTGACAAAGATTTTTAGATTAAAGACCTCACCTTTGAAGAATCCCCTCTAAAATTGCATTGTAGACACCGAGATAACTGCTTGAACCATGCAGATAAGATAGGCCTCTGGGAATCAAACCTGCCCAAATATCAATTCCCCAGTGTTCATGTCTTCCTGGAAATTGTTCACTACTGTCATGCAAACTATGACCCTATCATGAGAGTTGTAATGTCCCCAGATCAAAAAATCCTATTTACTATCATTGCAGAATCCATAAATGAGATGCTACAGTTACAACCTAGTGAAAATCTTACCCCACTTACTATTGTTGACTTGCTTGATATATTTTCCAAGCTATCTAGTTCCAAAAGTACTCAAATCCTCCAAACTTTCATTATTGAAGAAAAATACATGCCAAAGGACCCCCCTCCTTACATGTCATCCTAGTTTTTTTATCTAGGCAAAGATATCACATTCGTGATATCATGCATTTTAGGTTTTACCACTAGTGAATATTTAGATGATATTATTTTTGCCTACATGTCTATTTACCCCTGGCTAGCCTCCTGCAGTCAAATTATTATGAAAAAATCATCTTAGATAAGATGCATGATAAATTTATGAGATTGGAAAATGAAAGGGTGTTCAAATATTGATCAGTCCAATACCATTAATTTCTTCACTATCAGACTGATAAGTTTCCCTTCTTCGTCCAAAATCTTGATACCAAAGATAATCCTAGATCTGTCATCTTCTAGACCCCTCTATTCCACATGTCTAATTCTACCTACCCATATACCGATTTCATTGATCTATTTTTACACCGAGTGGCTACCATGTTGCTAGGAAGCCCTCCTCCCAGAATCAGTGTAGACATCAAGAGGATCCTATAGTTCTCAAAGCAGTACAAAGTATGGGATTGGTACTTGTACCGAAACCATACAGAGATCATAATCTATGGATGTGGGTTGCCACCTTACAAAATGCCAAAGTAACTCCCCATGAGATTAGCTTCTCTGGAGTACTATAGGCAAATGATAAATTCTGATGAGGTGCATTTTGTTAAGGCCAAGAAGAAGGCCCAACTAAGAATAAAAGATCATCTTGGACTATTTATTTGTAACAGTGGAGAGGCGGGAAAGGAGGCAGATCAAATCCTCCAAAGGTTGAAATTAAAACATAGTTTCATGTGGACCTACGATCCCCATAGCTTCAGTTGTGATAGGAGGCAAAAAAATAAGCTATGCCCTTACATCCACCATGGGATCCCAGAAATTGAACAGTATGCCAATCAATCTGAATGGAGGGAAAGCAGATTAGTAGATAAAGATAGTACGTAGGTTGCAGTTGACAATGTATTGATGGATTTAGATATGATGCTTAATGAAGTTTTATTTGTACAAGTTCCTGGAGAAAATCCATCTCAAAGGAAGTCATAGGAACACAGTGGACAAACTTTGGAGCAAGCATGGCCATCAAGACAACTAGAGCCATCAAAACAATGGGATTTTTCAAAACAACAAGAAGGATATGAACAACCCAAAATCTTAGAGGAGCTTGCTCAACCTGAACAAATCATGACAAATCCTCCTATTTTGTAGACTCCTCTCAAATGTGGAAAGAAACCTTAAAAGAGATAGAGAGGAGGCCACTCCTTCTAGTAGGCCTATTGATCAAAATTTTGCTAAAAGGCAAAGGTTAAACCCATATGAAGAACAAGAGTACACTGAGGAAACAACAGGAAACACAATGGTAGAAAGGATAGAAATGGGCAGACTATTCCTTCAGGAGGTTCACCATCCACCTCATAGTTCTAGGTATTAGAAAGGCAACAGGGCACATAGGTATCTTCCTTCATGGCTCCTTCTTGGCAGAGCTAGGATATCAAAGAAAAGTATAAAGAGATCAAAGAAAGTAATGAGAAACTAAAGGTTCAAACCTATGCTCATTATCTCAGAATGGCTCCAACCAACCAGACAAGGCTGATGTCAGCCTTTGATATAAAGGAAGGCAAGATTTAGATGAGATTTCTCAAGCCAATTATGCAACAACCAAGATCAATGGCTAACTATTTGAAAACTGATTTTGAAGTTTTGGCAAAGGATGTTCATCCTATTGACCAAATAGAGTTGCATAAACAAACAGGTGAAATAGTCTACTCTACATTGACCAACAAAGCAATCATAGCTCATCAATTATAGAACTCACTACATAACACATCTGCACAACTTCAATTGCAAAAAGCCTCTTATTAGGCCAAAGACACTAGAATAAAGACTATGGAGGATGTGATCATAGAATTGGGACATGATCCCGAGGATGTGAAAGCAGCAAAGCAATTAATCAAGAAGAAAAATGATGATATTGTGGCATTGAAGAACTAGATCGAATCCCTTCGCTTCACCATCCTCAAACTACTAAAGTTATAGAAAAACAAAAGGAGGAAGAACTTATGGACCTAGTCCTTAAGTTGAATGATCAATTAAACAAAACTAAGAAAGAATTAGAAAATGTGATATGGTCTAAGCAGATTGAGCTGGCCACCACTCCTCAGACTATAATACCTACACTATCCATTGTAGTACCCTCCACTTTGGTAGCTTCCTTGGCACCAACACTTCCTACAGCATCAACATTCCCAGTAGTAGGTACTATTTCAGCCATAGGTGCATCCACTAGTATAGGGACAACAACAGAAAGAACAGATGAATTGGTTAAGGCTATGGAACAAATGAGCATCCAGGCCACAGAATTAAAGAAGCTCAGAGACCAAATAACAAGTTTGGAAACAAGTTGCAAAATTGCACAGATTTAGAATAATGAAGAATCATGAAAAAACCAAAGGATGGTGGAAAGAATAAGAATCCTTGAAAAGGATTTGACACTAGAAAAGCCATTGGGAGATATCAAGGATATACTGTGGACCAATATCATTGATTCCATCAATGATATTTGACCTTCCATTCAAGTTATTTTTGAGAAAAATGAATTAGTCAAAACAACCATGGAAGCCATACAGAAGGCAAAGGAAGAACTGGGAGACAAGCATGAGGAAGCAAATCAATTGATAGAGTTTTTGAACAGTAGAAATAGGCACCAGCTGGATGAACTAGAAATTGAAGATAGAACGGAAACTATTATTGAGATTAAGAATGTTCTTACTGAAAGGAACCTGATGCTTAATTTGGAGAAAAGATGTCAAAGAATTCAAGCAGACATCGACAACTTCACGTTAAAATATTGCATTTTGAGAGAAAAAGGACTTCCTAGTCTTCTAGTCATACATGACAAATTAATGACACAAGAATATTACATTGATAGATTGCACAAATAGTCCAAGAGCCAAGCTAGTTCTTTAGGAGTAAAAGCATTACCCATAGGAAAGGTACTTTATGATGGCTTGGAGAATCTATTCTACATAGAATATGAAGTCAAACACTTATTCACCAAAAAACCTAATTTTTCCAAATATACAGAGGTAGATGAAGTCTACAGGAAAATGATCAGAATAAAATTACTAGATAGTGAATGGTGCACTAGTTTTACAGATTTACTATAAGTTACTATAGTAAATCTAGAGAGGTAATCCTAACTACCAAGTGTAAATAGTTAATTCAAGATTAACCATCATAGTTAAAGAGTATCAGTAGGTGAAAGATAAGAGTGAATCCAACACATAACTACCAATGCAACTGCAAGAGCCAAATCCGAATTCCAGCAGCCAACACATTCACAAACGAAGGGACAACAAGTAGACAGATTTCAATCTGTCTCTATATTTGTGTTGAAGATCTTTTCTGTTTCCTAGATTAATTCTCATATAGTTATGAGATATTTTGTATCGAATTTTGTATAAATACTTCACAAGTTGAAGTAATTGTGGTGGATTAAAAATCATTTCTGGAGACATTTTGTTTTAAGCTAAGGAGCTATTGTACTCAAGAATGGATTGGTTTACTGGATTATGAAATAAAGCTGAGGACATTTCACTCGATTCTTTTGCACAATTGGAACAAATAAGTATCATTTTCTCATATTTAAATATTGTATTCTCTTTATCTTATGAAAAATTCATATGTTTTTCTTATAAATTTTTAAAGCAAACAAGGAATGATATCATCAAAATTAGCTTAAATGCTCTTTGTTTTATTTTTTTGCTTTACTTATGTTTTCTACTAAACTGCCTTGGTTTGCAGATTCTTAATTGCCTCCTTACTCCCATAGTTTGTCCCTCTTTGGTCCATAGTATAGGATTCTTCATTGTCCTTCGCTACTAGCCATCCTTCCCTTCCTAATCTTAATCCATGTTAAGGATTCTTCATTGCCCTTAGCCCTGGTTAGGACTTACCATTCATTCAAACTTTCAAATTTTCTCTTGTTGTGTTAGCCTTCCCTGTGGAATCTTACCTCAGTAATAGATCAAATCTAGTTAAGCCTTTCCTGGCTGACTCCATAGACCAATGGCCTAAATATTGGCTCTTCCCATCTGTTTTCTTAATTCCACCACCCAGTCAAACAAAACAACATTGAACATTAATAACTAGCTTGAAATCTTATTTAAACAAAGTTAAACCATAAAGAGAGAGACCTCTCTAGACTTAGGTTGGATAGAACCTACATCTAAAAGATTGTTTTATGGTTACCTCAGGCCATTCCTTATTTAATAACTTCTAAGGAAAAAACCTGAGTGATAACATAGTGGCAACCATACTGGGAATTCAAAACACTCAGTTCCAATAAACCTTCGAGGAATTCAAATTTTTATTCTAATCATATTAAAGGGTTATTATAAGTTATTTCTTAAAAAAGTTCATAAAAAACAAAAAATAAGCACAAAAAGCTCAAAATCTGGCTTCAAGGAGAACTCACTATACCAGGGCCAACCCTGATCCAAATCCTCCCCCTGTGTTTGAAAATCCCAACCTTATTCCAAGAATAATTAGAAGACAGGAAAGTTCAATAAGCCATATACCTATTTTTAGATCCCATTCATGCCTTATTGAGTGGTTGTTCCTTGAATACATCCCTTTTGACGAGTATTTTGGTCTCTCTCTGTTTAGAACCACATCCGATAATGAACTACTCGACATAGTCCCATATCTAGAATTCACTAGAGAACTTGAAATCCAATGATCCAACTGGCCAAGTAACGAAAACCTTCTAAACTACCCTCAATCATCCCTTACCACTGATAGACTCCCTGAACTTTCCGAAACAACTTCAACATCTTTTAGCTCATCACCGTTTCCCCACATCTCTGAAGATCATCCTTCATCTCCATTCATACCTTCACTCCCCCATTAGCCTATCACTACCCCTCAAACACCTATCACCCCTGTTACATCAACTCCCCTTATTGTCCCAAATCCCCTAGTTACCCCAACACCTGTTCTCATTCTTGTACAACTCAGAGCTATGTCACTTAGATATGTTCCCCTCATAATGCTAGCACCTCAAGGTGTTTTGCTAGCAAATTATCAAAGTAAAAGTACCACATTCGATGGCAATGGAACATACATAGCACAAAAACACACTAAGAAAATGATTGATTATTTTGAACTACATGAGATTGACATAGGAGATGTCCAAATGAGAATCTTTGTCCAATGTCTAGCTGGAGAAGTAAGAACATGGTTTAGATCTTTGCCCCCTCAAAATATGAAAACCTTAAAAGGGGACCAAACGAAACTGTTCAAGACTTTTGTACCACTTGGTTTAGCCCTGATTAGGTTTCTAGATGGTTTTGACACAGATATGGATTTTCAACTTAGAGAAAGGAATCCCCCTACACTTAAAGATATGCAAAGTGTAGGTGTTAGTGTAGAAGCTAATTTTCTGTCCAAAATGGCTAGAGTTAGAAATGAGAGAAAAACACCTTTGAAAGATGAAACTTCACCATTTGATAAGAAAATGGATGCTTTAGCTAATGGAATGGAAAGGTTGATGGATAGAATAGAAGTCACTGAAAGGAAACCTCACTGGGATAAACAACAGGCTAATCCAATAGGGAATGCAAACTTTGGGAAAAACCAGAGCCAAAACACTGGTAAAAATGGTCTTGATCAGAACATTAGGCCACCTTTCCGAGAAAATTATGTTGAGATTTTCCAGAAAGAAGACCCTGAGATAGACACTCATATCAACCTTATGGGCTTAGATGATGAAGAAACTATTTTTCTAAGTTAGGATTATCAAGAATTATACATGCTTCAATAGTTACAAACTCAAATAGGAGAATCTTTCGTCCATAAGCAAGGGTATGAATCTGCTATTTTCAAAGTTCATAAGCAGTATAACTTAAGAAGCAAGAAGAACATTGATGTTCCTGATTAGAATAAAAAAGCAACACCTAACTAGCCTAATAAAGCTACAAAACAGAATCTTCAAGTTACAAAAACTTTACAAATCATTTCTAGACCACATCAAAATACTCCTAGTCCCACCATTGAATATGTAACAGATAACCAACCTTCCAATGAGTAGCCTTCCACTTCAAAGGAACAATGGAACAACCCCCATAAATCATGTTAGAAAATCCAATTGAAAATATTCCTAGCAATGGAAAGGAAAAACACACTACTTAGAACTTTGGCTCTAAAGTTCCAAATATTCAAATAGATAAATACCCTCTACCTTTCAATTTGGGAGCAAAGGTGGCCAAACTAAAAATTTCAATGCCTTTGATAGAATTGGTTAAACATGAAACTTGCAGATATCAAATTAGTTAATATTTGAACTTTGTTGAAAATGAAGACTCTATGAATCTATTTGATGACCAACCTGAGTTAATTTTCGAGCCAAATGTTAATGGAAATCCAGTTGAAGGAGGGATACCACCCTTCTACATCAGCCTTAGCATCCATGAAAAAATCCTACATAATGTCGTGCTGGACTCTGGAGCCTCAGATAATCTTATGCCTAAGTCTTTAATGGAAAAGCTTAACTTGGATATCACTAGGCCTTATAAGGATCTCTTTTCCTTTGATTCAAGCCAGGTTAAATGGTTAGGCCTCATAAAATATGTGTGTCTTCCTAGTTCAATACCCTGCCAAGACCATACTTATGGACATAGTTGTTGTTGACATACCACCCAAGTATGGCATGTTGTTGTCTAGATCCTGGGGTGCCAAACTCCAAGGATCTTTGCAATTGGACATGTCCTATGCTACCATATCAGTCCTTGGACATCCCAAGAAACTGTATAGGGAAACTCTAATGAAGTATGTAGTAACTTCCTAGGAGAGACCTCAAAATTTTCCCATATATTCAGTACACTCTGATATTGATTCCTTCATACTTTACAATGTTGAAACTAATCAAGAAGACACTTCAAGTTGTATAACAACAGAACTAAAAGAAATTGCAATATTAAAGGAAAATCAAAATGTCCAAATTCATGAAACATCAAATAAAAAAGATGCTCTAGATACCTTAGTCAAGAAGGATTCCACTACCCCATATGAAAATTACGAGCCTGAAATCCTATGGCATCTTGAATTTGATGGGTCAGTCAACAAATTAGGTGCAGGAGTAGGTGTATGTATTTACAACTTAGAAAATGACTAATCAGAAGGTCATGCCTACAGGTTGAACTTAAAATGTACAAACAATATGGCCGAATATGAAGCACTTATGTTCAGTCTAAAACTTGTTAAAAGGTTACGAGCCATTAGAGTCTCTATCATGGGATATTCTGAGTTAGTGATTAAAAAAATTAAGGTTTTTTATATTACTAGAGATCCGATATTAGGATTTTACAGAGGAATAATCATAGAGATACTAAATACCTTTTTAGAAACAAAACTTGTTGTCATTCCAAGAAAACAAAACATGTAGGCTCACAGTTTGGCATGTTTGCAAGTACTTGTAAGCTGCCCTTTCAGCCCAACCATTAGTACACTGTTGAGTTTAGGCACAAACCTTCAATTCTTGACAATTTAAAGAATTGGCAAGTATTTGAGAATGATCAACAAATTAATAATTTTTTAACTTTGGATAATGAATTTGTAAATACCAACATAGACATTGACATAACAGTAGATTTTGATTTCTCTAATGAAGTAGAAATTAACAAACTGGAAGATGATCAGTAAAAGATAGATTTCACCCTACAAAGTTTGCTAAAACAGATATTTGAAACCTAAAACAGATGGAAATTGATGAAGCCGTTGATGGTGAAACTGAAGTCATAAACCTCAAAGAAAATTTTCTACCCAATGGATTAACTCCTTTGGAGGACTTATTAGATTCAAACGATATTCCCAAAAAGCATAAAATGGAACCTTTGAAATTAGACATCGAGGAATGTAATATAGGATATGAAGAGAATCCCAAACTAATAAAACTATCAAAATCATTACCTCCCAATGAAAAACTCAAATATATGGAACTAATGAAATAATTCCAGGATACTTTTGCCTGGAGTTATGAGGACCTAAAATCCAATTATACTAGCATTATACAACATACTATTCCATTAAAAGAAGATCAAAACCCCTTTAGGCAGAAGCTTAGAACAAGTAACCCTGTTCTACTGCCTTCTATTGAAAAGGAGATTAAGAGAATGTATGAAGCAGGAACCATAACACCTATTAGGTTCTTTGACTGGGTTTCCAATTTGGTACCCACTAGAAAGAAAACAGGTGAAATTAGGTTGTGTGTTGATCTTAGAAATCTGAGTAAAGTTTCACTTAAGGATAACTATCCTCTTCCAAAAATGGATCACATATTACAGAGAGTAGTGGGTTCCTCTAGATTCTCAATGTTAGATGGTTTCTCTAGTTATAACCAAATCCTAGTCCACCCAGATGATGAGGCAAAGACTACATTCACAACTCCATGGGGCACTTTCATTTATGTGAAAATGCCATTTGGGTTAAGAAATGTAGGGGCCACCTTTCAAAGAGTAATGGATATAACCTTTGCCAAAGAAATCCATGACTTCCTAGTAATTTACCTTGATGGCCTCACACTATTCTCCAAATCAGATAAACAACACCTAGATCGTCTTAAGGAGGTCTTTATTAAATGCAGGAAATATGGAATTTCTCTGAATCCTAAGAAATCTTTATTTGGGTTGGAAGAAGGGAAATTATTAAGACACATTATCTCCGAGGATGGTATCAGGGTTGACCCAACAAGAATTGAAGCTATTTTGTAGATACTGCATGTTAGTTCTCAAATCTGCCTTAGGTTAAAGGAAGGCGGGATTCAAGATAACATCATACAACGCTCAGCCTCATAGCTAGCCCTACGAGGATAGGAGAGGGCTCTCTCCGGGTTGATCTCGACAAAAGACAATTGATGGGGCACGAGATGAGTGAAATAAAAGATAATGTTAGGCTAGGTATGAAGTACAAGGGTTTGAGTTTAGTTTTCAGGAGTTTTTGTGTTGGAATAGGGAAAGGCAAATCTGGGCTTGCGGATGAGGCACAGTTTTTGCAGAGGTCTGACTGGGGCAAGGAAGGAGATCGTCTTGATGCTTTTAAAGGGAATTAATGGGTAGATCAAACTGGTGAGGAGCTAAGGAGAGCAAGAAGATTTCAAGGATTCTCCTTAAACAGATGAAAACATGGAAAATTAAACAAATTTAAAGGTAGAGCATGACAATCAATGGATTCTACCTTAATCACTTCATTTGTTCAATTGCAGAAGATGATAGTAAGTAAAATGATACACATAACAACTTACAATTACATAGAGAAGCACACCATCAAAACATAAAGCCACATGGATCCCAAATAGTGCTGCAAAACCGTGGTCTTTCCTTAGCCAAAAATGCAGAGAAAATATGTACAATAGTATGCAAAAGCAATCACAAGTGTCCAACCCTGAAAATGAATAAAATATTACATGATATAGACTGGCTCAACCCATTCCCATGCCTCTAGGGGTCAAGCTCACCATTCTAGGAGCTGTTTCAACCAATTCTAAACAAGGAACTAAAATATAGGCAATCAAAACAACTTGCCTCTATATGTTAGCAAACTGATTCATTCATTTAATTTTCACTTTTTAGTGAATGGATCATCTAGAACGAGTAAATATGTGCCAAAATTACATCATGATCATTTAATTACATCAAGATAGGTCAATAATTACATCACAAATCAAAACTAGTCAAACTGGCCGAATTTCTGAGCTGGAAGGTGAAAAATTGGGCAAAAATCCTCTGTGCGTTGCGCCAAATCCTTTCTGCATCATGCCACTTTGTAGCTGAATTTGAGGCACTTCCTAAAGTTTAAATTAAGCTGAAGATAGCTTTTTGGAAATCCCCACCTATATACTTTCGAGCCCAAGTGGAACTTTTCAATTTGGTGTCCATTTTCCCCTCCAAAACTTAAATCTCCCAACACTGCTTCCTGTGTGTCAAAATAGGGTCAGTGAGGTCATTGTTTGAGTGTTTTTTGACCTTTTGGGGACTCAAAATTTGCCCAAACTTCTTGTCCATGCACCAAGAGTCGTGATTTTTCATGCCAAATCTAGAAATATAATTTTTTTGCCATTTGAAGCTACCTAGGAAAAGCGCACGCCACGTGGCGTGACGCATAGGGAGAAAAAGTTTGTTTTTTAGTGCCAAAATTTGTCAAAATACCAAAAATGCACCAAATTTCTTGAAATTTGGGCTGGAGCCCCTCCTTTAAGTTTCATACTGGAATAAGAGGCTTCAACCAATATCCGAAGGTGATGATGTTCCTTTTGCCTCTTTTGCTTCTTTGTTGCCTTCCTCAATTTCGCCTTTAGACTCCTTATTCTCACTTTGGAACTCATGTTTTGGGCCATATAATGATAAGTCATGCACCCTAACATGGTTTTCTCCCTATTAGCCTTCATCAACAACTTCTCTAATTGAATGTTCACTTTCTCTAAAACATACTCTCGATCCTCATCCCTTTGCTCAATAGGTTTGCCTTGTGCTGCCATGATGTGCTGGTGTATGAAACTGTGTATTGCTCTTGTGTAATGTAGTTGGATTCTGCCACCAAGGGAAAAAAATGCAACAAGGGACTATTAGGAAGGGGAAAATAGTAAGGGATTAGGGGATATTATCATAAATTTTATTAGGGAAAGGTAGGAAGATTTGAGGGGTTTTATGTATAGGGTTAGGATATTTTTTGTAAGGGCTAGGGTTTTGGGGTTTGGGATTTGGAAGTTGAATTTGGGAAAGAGCATATAGGAGAAGAAAATAATGAACTTAGGTGATAGGGAATTAAGGATTGGTGAAAAAAAGGGAACAATGGGAAGAAGAAATAATTTTGATGGAAAATCAGTGAGTTATGAAACCCTGGCAGCAATTTTGCTTGTGTTTATAAAAGGAGGGTTTGATATATGTGTTCACCCATCGCACCCATTTTCATCCATAAACCGCCATTACTAATTCACAAAATTGGATGAAATATCAAAATAACAACCCTACCTAGCAATTCCACACAGATAAATGGCAATTTGGAGTAAAATCAGGCTTTTATGTGTATGTGTTGCACAACATACCCAGTGTGCCGCACCGTTTCAATGCGCCGCGCCTGTGTAAATTTACATTGGGGAATTTCTCTGAGTGCGTCGTGCTCCTCCAGTGTGTCGCGCCACCTGTTGTATGTGCCACGCTTGTCAAGACACCTCCAACTTCACCTAAAATGTGCACTGGCTCACCCAATTACTTTGAACTGTTTCCTCTTTGCTCTTGGCATGAAAATAACATTGAACTTCATGGACAAAATCTTTATAAAGACATTGGTTTGATTTTCATTTCCTCAAAACCCATTTTTGTAATGTTTTGAAATTGGAACTTTTTCACAATTAATACAACTCTGCTTTTTGTTCCCCCCTTAATTTTTGGTTTGAATGATCAATCTTTTGGCTATTTTTTGCAGGGACAGTGGCATGTTTTGACCAAGGAAGACAAGGGCTGCGCCTGAAGAATTCAAGAATTGAAAAAAAAATTGAAAATTATTACAAAAAACAAAATGTCGACTTTTCTTCAAAACCATGTTTTGAAGAACAATCATGATCCATCCATATGTCAATGAAAATCTTTGAAATGAGAACTTATTAAGAATCTCCCTCTTTCCTGCTGGCTTTATTGGACATCTTGAAGACACAACTTGTGAAACCCTAGACCTAGTGACTAAAATGACTCTTGCTAATCAAAAGACTAAAACTGGGCTGTAAGTGACTCAAAAAACTTGATTTTGATGGACAGACCTAAACCAACAGTGCAAAGCATGAAGGGTGATGAATGACCACACCTTTCCATAAAATTATGGCATGCCCCTAGCGAAATGCAACTGAGTGAAATGAGAAAGACACCTAAAAATGAAATGCAATAAAGAGAAATGATCTATGATGGAGGGTTGTAAAGACCGACTCTAACATTGGCTCCAATGGGGATGGTAGCTCCTTGGAGGTGCCAAGAACTACAGATATTTGGGTGAGTAGACAGTGTCTTCATCCATTAGGCTATGGACTCGTTGACATGACAAAACCACACAAGATTTGTTAACTCATTTATTGACTGGAAATTTGACTCGAAGCTAAAATTGAAAACCATAATAAAACCAAACATGACTAAAACATAACTAACAAACCTACTCTAAGTGTCCTTTTCACCACTCGATCAAGCGAAATGGAATAGCCAATGCAACCATGTAAGCATCCTGGCTGCTCTTTGAATGCTCTGCAAGTTCTTGCTTAGGAACAACAAGAGAAAACTACTGAACGACAACTCCCATGGAAGGTCAGAATCAAGTTGACTACTGATAAACTTGCAAAGCATGAACTGATTGGATGACTTTAAGAATACTGTGAAAGGATCTTCATAAACATAGCTATTGATTTCCATTGACACATTATTGCTCTGGTCCAAGTAATCTTCATAGCTGAATATTAAACTTTTCCTCACATCATCAATGTCTTTCTCTAATAATTGTAGCAAGCTATCAAAAGGATCTAGGATTTTGTGAATAACCAAACTCTGTTGCTGATTCCAAATAGAACAAAAATATCCTTTATCAATCTCCTCATATGACAGCAAACTTTGATCTGAGCTTTGTAATGAAAAATCTGTTAAACAAGACAATGATGGGGACCTTCGAATTAGATTATTATCAACATTCTCTTCTATCACATGGTTAGCCAATGGGGAAGAACTTTTATAGCAAACATCATCCAACACACGAGCAATAGGATCATCAAAAATTTGAGAAGATCACCGCAATGTATCCATGGAAACTGTATGACATCCTACTGGTTGTTCATGTTTTTCTCCAGATATATTACAAAGATTCTGCCTTATAAACTGAATTTCTTCAAAACAAAAGGGTACAGAATCATCTTGCACCATTAAGTCATGTATTTCAGCTACCATGACTTCATCTATAATCTGATATTCATCCTGAACATTAAAACTAAGAGATTGTTGATTTCCTACAGGCTGCTCATTCAAAGATTTACTGTGAAATTTACCATTCAAAAATAGAAATCATTCAAAACAGAAAGGTAGGGAGTTATCTTGCATCATTTGATCATACGTGCCAAATTCCATGCCTTCATCTGCAACTTGACAGTCAATGGCATTCGAGGGCTGCAAATCTGGATATGAGAAGTCTTGAATAAGGTTTTCATTGCTCTCAAGCTGGTCCAGATCAAGACTTGTCGACAATTGATTTCTGATTGCACGGAAGTTGTCTCTGATGAACTGAAATGAATCAAAACAAAAAGGTAAAGATCCTTCACTTACTTCAAAATTTACTAAACTTTCCTCGTCTTTGTCATAGCTAATATGCATCAGCCGATCACTGTTTTTGAGCTGCTGAAAGTGAACTTCCTCCTCCCATAAACTAGCTACTGATTTGTCTGCAAGATTAGCTTCTGTTTGGAGAACATAATCATCATCATACTGACAAAACTGAGGAAAATCATCAGTATAAAACACATCGTCAAGCATACATGTCATATCAATAGATCTCTCTTCTCCAAGATGACCTATAAAACAATCATTATCAGATCTATATCAATTGGGGTAAGAAAGAAGATGTTTTGGATCAACAACTTGTTCTTCTTCAATCAGCGAGTGATGGGCTTGAACATCATAATCATTCCTTGCAGTGATCTTTTGCATCATCTCTTCCACTGCACTTGCCAAAATATCTAGATTTACCTCTAGAGATGTTGATTCCTCTGGATCTATGTTTTTTGTCTCTTCTTCTTTCAACCTTACCCTTCGGATCAGCAGATGAGCCTCTACATTCACTACACTGTTCTGCATCTCGTGAAGTGTTGCAATATTCCTTTCTCTCAGCTAAAACTCCATTTCTGGATGAAAGGCACCCGGATAGTGCAAGAGCGCAGATCTAGGAGGAGGCCTTATATCAACTGGGATTGAATAATAAACTTGATTAAATCTGGTAGAAAATTGTTGTACTGTCTCCCTTGGCAGTCTTTTCAGTTGGTTATACTCTTCTATAATCAAGAAAATGTTTTGTCCAATCACCCGCTTGTTAAGGAAAACTTTGACGAACTGCTGGAAATCTGAGATGCTTGCATCAGGCAGGGCTTTGAACCAACTCTTCACTTTGCCTTGCAAAGAAAGAGCAAAAGGCCTAATACTAACATCTTCATCATCAACTTCAAAAGGTCTAGAAAATTCTCAACATTCTGCACATGTTGCTTAGCGTTGACATTCTTACATTCACTGTCAAAACTTGGTAAATATAGATAATAATTTGCAGGGAAAGCATTGAGTACAGGAGGTAAAATCAGAGGCTTGTATCGATCTGGAATTTTACAAGGTATAGAGGTATGTACAAAAGCTGTAGAATCAATCTTGGTCTCGTGAGGCTCATCAATTTGAAGACAGTCAGTATAAGATTCAGAAGAATGGTCTTGATCAAGCTCAAAGGCATGCAAATCTTTGGTATTCACAATCTTCAAAGGGAAGGAATCAAATGCAGACCAAGGATCATTTCTCAAATACAATATACTTTGCAAATCCTTCTTGACATTCTCAGGAAAAGAGAAGAAATAATTTACAACAAAGAAGAAAATTTCTTGAATGAAATTCCAACTTGAATACCTGATCTGTCCATATTGTCCTTTCATGTTTCTGCTGGTCAAGTTCATCCTCCAGTGGAGTTTATGGATCTGATCTCGAAAATGATTTGGAATCACCAGGTGAATGATTTCAGCCTTGCTGTGTCTGATCATTATCCACCATTAACAATCAAATCTGAACTTGATACATGTTACTGGGGTGAACGTTTAGATCAAATGTTTAGTTTATAAACTAGACCAGAGATTGACTGAATTAGCTTTCATCTACTTTCGCTAATGCAAAGCAAGAGCATTTCGAAGGCTACCTGCCTAACTTCAGGCTCCGTATGTAGTCTAAAAAGCCAAACAATTAAAATAAACTTTCTTCCCCAGTGGAGTCGCCACTATGTTAGTGCTCAAATATGCCTTAGGTTGAAGGAAGGCAGGATTCAAGATAACATCATACCACGCTCAGCCTCGTAGCTATCCCTATGAGGACAGGAGAGGGCTCTCTCCGAGTCAATCTTGGCAAAGACAATCGATGCGGCATGAGATGAATGAAATAAAAGCTAATGTTAGGCTAGATATGAATTACAAGGGTTTGATTTGAGTTTTTACGAGTTTTTGTGTTGGAATAGGGAAAGAAAAATCCGGGCTTCGGGATGAGGCATAGTTTTTGCAGAGGTCTGATTGGGGCAAGGAAGGTGATCATCTTGATGCTTTTAAAGGGAATGAATGGGTAGATTAGACTGGTGAGGATCTAAGGAGAGCAAGAAGATTTCAAGGATTCTCCTTAAATAGATGAAAACATGGAAAATCAAACAAATTTAAAGGCAGAGCATGACAATCAATGGATTCTACCTTAATCACTTCATTTGCTCAATTGCAGAAGATGATAGTAAGGGAAATGATACACATAACAACTTACAATTACTGAGATAAGCACACCATCAAAACATAAATCCACATGGATCTCAAATAGTGCCACAAAACCCTAGTCTTTCCTTAGCCAAAAACGCAGAGAAAATATGTACAATAGTATGCCAAAGCAATCCCAAGTGTCCAACCCTGAAAATGACTGAAAGATGACATGAGATAGACTAGCTCAACCCATTCCCATGCCTCTAGGGGTTGAGCTCATCATTCTAGGAGCTGTTTCAACCAATTCTAAACAAGGAACTAAAATCTAGGCAGTCAAAACAACTTGCCTCTATATGTTAGGAAACTAACTCATTCATTTAATTTTCACTTTTTAGTGAATGAATCATCTAGAACGAGTAAATATGTGCCAAAATTACATCATGATCCTTAAATTACATCAAGATAGGTCAATAATTACATCACAAAGAAAAACTAGTCAAACAGGCCGAATTTATGAGCTGGAAGGTGAAAATTTGGGCAAAAGTCCTCTGTGCTTCGCGCCAAATCCTTTGTGCATTGTGCCACTTTGGAGCTGAATTTGAGTTACTTCCCGAAGTCAAAATTGAGCTCAAGATAGCTTGTTGGAAATCCCCACCTATCTAATTTTGAGCCCAAGTGGAACTTTTCAATTTGGTGTCTATTTTCCCCTCCAAAACTTCAATCTCCCAACACTGCTTCCTGTGTGTCAAAATAGGGGCAATGAGGTCATTGTTTGAGTGTTTTTTGACCTTTTGGGGACTCAAAATTTTCCCAAACTTCGTGTCCATTCACCATGAGTCGTGATTTTTCATGCCAAATCTAGAAATATAATTTTTTTGCCATTTGAAGCTACCTAGGAAAAGCGCGCGCCACGTGGCGTGATGCATAGGGAGAAAAAGTTTGTTTTTTAGTGCCAAAATTTGTCAAAATACCAAAAATGCACCAAATTTCTTGAAATTTTGGCTGGAGCACCTCCTTTAAGTTTCATGCTGGAATAAGAGGCTTCGGCCAATATCCGAAGGCGATGATGTTCCTTTTGCCTCTTTTGCTTCTTTGTTGCGTTCCTCAATTTCGCCTTTAGACTCCTTATTCTCGCTTTGGAACTCATGTTTTGGGCCATATAATGATAAGTCATGCACCTTAACATGGTTTTCTCCCTATTAGCCTTCACCAACAACTTCTCTAATTGAATGTTCACTTTCTCTAAAACATACTCTCGATCCTCATCCCTTTGCTCAATAGGTTTGCCTTGTGCTGCCATGATGTGTTGGTGTATGAAACTGTGTATTGCTCTTGTGTAATGTAGTTGGATTCTGCCACCAAGGGGAAAAAATGCAACAAGGGACTATTAGGAAGGGGAAAATAGTAAGGGATTAGGGGATATTATCATAAATTTTATTAGGGAAAGGTAGGAAGATTTGAGGGGTTTTATGTATAGGGTTAGGAGATTTTTTATAAGGGCTAGGGTTTTGGGGTTTGGGATTTGGAAATTGAATTTGGGAAAGAGCATTTAGGAGAAGCGAATAATGACCTTAGGTGATATGGAATTAAGGATTTGTGAAAACAAGGTAATAATGGGAAGAATAAATAATTTTGATGGCAAAACAGTGAGTTATGAAACCCTGACAGCAAGTTTGCTTGTGTTTATGAAAGGAGGGTTTGATATATGTGTTCACCCATCATACCCATTTTCATCCATAAACTGCCATTTCTAATTCACAACATTGGATGAAATATCAAAATAACAACCTTACCTGGAAATTCCACACAGATAAATGGCAATTTGGAGCAATTTGGAGCAAAATCGGGCTTTTATGTGTATGCGTCGTGCAACATACCCAGTGCACCGCACCATTTCAGTGCGCCGCGCCTGTGTAAATTTACACTAGGCAATTTCACCTAGTGCGCCGCACTCCTCCAGTGCACCATGCCACCTGTTGTATGCACCGCGCTTGTCAAGACACCTTCAACTTCACCCAAAACCTGCGTTGGCTCACCCAATTACTTTGAACTGTTTCCTCTTTTCTCTTGGCATGAAAATAACATTGATCTTCATGGACAAAATCTTTATAAAGACATTGATTTGATTTTTGTTTCCTCAAAACCCATTTTTCTAATGTTTTTAAATTGGCACTTTTTCATAATCAATACAACTCTGCTTTTTGTTTCCCCCTTAATTTTTGGCTTGAATGATGAATCTTTTGGCTATTTTTTGTAGGGACATGGCATGTTTTGACCAAGGAAGACCTAGGTTGTGCCTGAAGAATTCAAGAACTAAAAAAAAAATTGAAAATTATTACAAAAAACAAAATGTCGACTTTTCTTCAAAACAGAGTTTTGAAGAACAGTCACGATCCATCCATATGACGATGAAAATATCTGAAATGAGAACTTATTAAGAATCTCCCTCTTGCCTACTGACTTTATTGGACATCTTGTAGACACAACTTGTGAAACCCTTAGACCTAGTGACTAAAATGACTCTTGCTAATCAAAATACTAAAACCGGGCTGTAAGTGACTCAAAAAACTTGATTTTGATGGACATACCTGAGCCAACAGTGCAAAGCATGAAGGGTGATGAATGACCACACCTTTCCATCAAATTATGGCATGCCCCTAGCGGAATGAAACTTTGTGAAATGAGTGAGACACCTAAAAATGAAATGCAATAAAGAGAAATGATCTCTGTTGGAGGGCTATAAAGACCGACTCTAACACCGCATCCCAAGAATATCAAAGAACCTCAAGTATTTCTAGGAAAGATAAACTTTTTGAGGAGATTTATCTCTAATTTAGCTGAGTTAATTAGATTACTAAACAACATGTTAAAGAAAGATTCGACTGTTAAATGGACTCTAGAGGCTAAAAATTCATTTGAAGATATAAATCTAGCCTTAACACAAATGCCAGTCCTCATCAATCCAAACTTTGATAGGGAATTGATCATATTTTCTTTTGCTTCACAACACACCATAGTTGTAGTCCTCTTACAGAAAAATGATTAAGGTTTTGAACAACTAATAACCTTCTTCAGTAAAGCCTTGAGGGATGCACCTTTAAAGTACAACATAATGGAGGAACAATATTTTGCTCTGGTTAAAGCCATAAAAGATTTCAAAGTTTATATTTTCTACTTCCATATAGTAGCTTATGTTCCCAATACTATGGTTAAAGACATTTTAACTCAGAATGGACGTGATGGAAAAAGAGGAAATTGGATAGCTACAATATTAGAGTATGATTTAGAAATTAGACCTACCAAATTTATCAAAGACCAAGGTTTGGCTAAGCTAATGGTTGAATCAAACTACCAAGCCCTAGATATAAATTTCGTTGCAAAACTAGATAACGAAGAGGAGATGGTGACTCCACAGATCAGCTAGGCCTTTACAGATTCACCATGGTACACTGATATAATATATTTTCTACAAAACCTTCAAGCTCCTCCAGAGCTATCCATAACTAAAAGTAGGTTTTCAAAGATGAAATCTTCAAAGTTTTGCATAATTGATAATGCCTTATTTTGGAAAAATCATGAAGGCATATTGGTGAATTGTTTATTAAAAGAGGAATCTGATAAACATTTTCAAGAGTTTCATGCAGGTGACTGTGGGGGGGCATCTCTATTAGAAAACAACAACATATTAGATCTTGAGGGATGGTTTTTACTGGCCCACTATGTTTGCTGATGTGAAGAAATTTGTAATCTCATGCCACAAATGTCAAATTTTTGTAGGAAAAAGAAAATTACTACCATTACCTTTGAAACCTATATCTACTAGAACACCATTTCAGCCGTGGGGTCTTGACTTCATTGGTGAAATTCATCCCCCTTCCTCTGCCCAGCATAGATGGATCTTAATTGCCACAAATTATTTTACAAAATGGATAGAAGCCATACCCTCAAGTCAAGCCACTGATACTACCATAATAGGTTTTCTTGAGACCAACATTCTATCCAGATTCGGTTGTCCCACTAAAATCATTACAGAAAATGCTGCAACCTTTAAATAAAAAAAGATGATAGATTTTTGCCACAAGTATCACATAACCCTTGGCCATTCCACAACCTACTATCCCTAGGGAAATGGACTTGCAGAATCATCCAATAAGAGCTTAATGAATATTATCAAAAAATTATTGGAAAACAATAAGAAGACCTGGAATAAGAAATTGGTGAATTCTTTGTGGGCAGCCAGAATGGCCACAAATAAATCTATTGGCACAAGCCCCTATCAGCTAGTCTATGGAATGGAGGTTGTCTTCCCATCTTCTCTGGGAGCTCCAGTAATGAAATTACTCCAAGAAGCACAGGTTTAGCCAAATGACATTCAAAGAAGGATCAACCAGACTATTCATTTGCAGCAAACTAGAGAACAAGTCTACATTAGATCCCAAGTGGTGCAGGAGAAAATTAAGAAAGAATTTGAAAAAAGAACCAAGGCTAAAAATTTCTATCCAGGATACAAAGTACTGAAATGGGACTTAAAAAGGGAAGATAAAGGGAAACATGGGAAGTTTGACTTCCTATGGAAAGTTCTTTACATTCTTTATGCTTTCAAAGGAAATAATGCCTATTTCCTTAAAGAATTGGATGGTGCAGAAGTAGAAGGAGGACCAATAAATGGTCAAATTCTTAAACACTATATAGATCCTAGTCATTGATTCCACTAATTACTTGTACATACTATATCCTTCATAAAGTTCAGTTTGGATTGGATGGTGAACTTTGGAGTTGAAGCCCAAAGAGAAGGCCCTAAGCTTTAAAGTTTTACTGTCAATAAATGTCAATAAAGCAGCAAAGTAAAAAGGGAAGTTGCAGAGTAAAAAAATAGAAATTCAAAAGGCCACTGGTCTACTAGTTCTTAACATTTCACCAGGAAATACCATCCCCAAGTGGAGCCACTATTATGTTCCTATACCAATATGTGTCACAATATATGAATGGATGAGATTAAATCTATAATATGTACATACCTTTGATTTTTGAAAATGTTTTCAATATTTGTAAAAAATCAAAAAATTAAAAAAATTAAGGAGGGTATGTCCTAAAAGAAAAATCAAAGGACAAAAAGAATGAAAAAGGTAAAAAAAGATGAAAAATGAACCCCAAAGAAAAGAAAAAGAAGAAGACCAGGAAAGTGTGCAAGTCCAAATGCCATTGCTATTTTACTTTTTGTACAATAATGATTGTGTGCAAAGTGTTTTTATGCAAAAATCCATGGTAACGAAATAGTTTAATCTTGAATATTCCATGTTTTCAATTTCATGCTTAGAGATAGAGAATAAATCTGACGAAACTGTTTAATCTTGGCAGATAAGTAGATAGGTAGAGTAAATAAAAAAGGAGCTCAAGAGTTTAATCTGAGCCCTTCGATGTAATAAGGATAGACTTAGATAGAGTTTTATTGTAAAAGAAAAAGTTTTGATAAAGTGTTTGCCAGCTTAAGTGCACCCTAATAGAGAGTAGAAAAAATGGTAGGCTGAGTAGATGGGCAAGTAGTTAGATGGTTGTAATTATGGTGATCGATTGCATAAAGTCATATCATTTAATTTCATCATCAAGTTGCAAAGAGTGTGGATGATAATGGAACATTTACAAAATCAAGTGATTAATTCTCCCCAATTCATTTTACTTTTTCACTAATTTCCCACAAGCAAAAATTAAAGTGCCTAAAACTTTAGGTTAAAGGGGCTCAGAGATTTTCTCTGGCTTTTGGAGGGACCAAACCCTTGGCCCAATAACTTATCAGGTTTAAGTACTACAACCCCCTTACAAACATTTACTCCCTCCATAAACATTCATCTCACCTAAGAATCCCTTTTCCTAAGGTAAAATTACCATTTACCTAGGAAAAGTAATAAACCTTACCTAAAACCCCCCTTGTTTTCATAAAAACCCATAAAAGAGCATTAAGCCTAAGTTATGATGTGCAAATTCAAATGCATGAACTAATGTGTCAAGACATTATACATAGTGTGATTTGTTTTCATTTCCATTTCATAATAACTTTAACTTTTATTATATTTAACTCTCGAGAAAAAAAACCCTTTTCTCATATAGTTAATTAAAATCCCATATGTTAAATATCTCACCCCAATGGTTTGAAAAATAAACCATAATAATAAATAATTAAATGGATTAATTAATCGAGTTGTGACTAATTAAGAGCCATAACCCTTCGCCTTAGAAAAAGAGATTAATTGATCAAACTGTGATTAATTAATAACCCTTCCTCTAATCACATTTCCCCTAACATCATTAAGCCACCCTAACTCGCAATTAAAATCTTGTCGGCCCCCTCCATTAACTCCCCGATCAAGTCACGCTCTCAATCACTGTACGATCTGAACCCTTCAGATCTAATGGCTGTCGCTCATATCGGGCGGCCTCTGATGCTGACCTTTACCTGCCCGATGTGAGCAATTTTACCATTCACCCAGCTACTACGTGTCGCCTGATGAATGGCATCGGGTGGACCTCTCCCAATACTGCCAAGTCTCCAAAAGTGGTGCGATAAATTTCGCTTACCGCCTTCACTTGCCACCTCCATTACATGACAAAACATCACCTCCATTAGTTGGCTCTAACTGTCATTTTCCATTATACCTGCCAAAATCATTGACTTTGCAGATAAACCAAAAAACACTCATTGTTTTCATTTTTTACCAAGAGAAGAACCTTATGTTCTATATCCAAGCATAGAGTATGTTTGAGTTGTCAACTTGCTACCAACCATCAACCTTCCACAGTCGTTGAACTCCAAACCACTGTGCAAACCTGTGCGCTTCCTGCAAATAGTGCACAGGCACCATTTTATCGTTAAAACAACCAAAAACAGGTATTTGTCCTATTTCTGATTGAGAAACCCTGTTTTCATGCCTAACTTGAGCTAAATTGCTTTAAAACTTAAGTAATTTAGTAAGATAAGTTGTTTGATAGTCCTCAAACACTTTAAAATAGACCAATTGTGTCCAGTTTCCCTTAAATCCTTTGCCCCCATCTCTGAATCCACAAGAACTAAAGATGGAAACCCCAATTGCTTTGAAGGTCATGCCAATGACTACTACCCATAGAGATTTAGACCATCTTCACCTAGCTAACAAATATTTTCAGATTAAAGACCTCACCTTTGAAGAATCCCCTCTAAAATTGCATTGCAGACACTAAGATAACTACTTGAACCATGCAGATAAGATAGGCCTCTAGGAATCAAACCTGCCCAAATATCAATTCCCTAGTGTTCATGTATTCCTGGAAATTGTTCACTACTGTCATGAAAACTATGACCCTATCATGAGAGCTGTAATGTCCCCAGATTAGAAAATCCTATTTACTATCACTGTAGAATCCATAAATGAGATGTTACAATTACAACCTGGTGAAAATATTACCCCCCTTACTATTGCTGACTTGGTTGACATATTTTCCAAGCTATCTAGTTCCAGAAGTACTCAAATCCTCTAGATTTTCATTGTTGAAGAAAAATACATGCCAAAGGACCCCGTTCCTTACATGTAATCCTACTTTTTTGATCTAGAAAAAGATATCACGTCAATGATACCATGGATTTTAGGTTTTACCACTAGTGAATATGTAGATGATATCATTTTTTCCTACATGTCTATTTTTACTCCTGGCCAACCTCCTGCAGTCAAATTTTATTATGCAAAATTTATCTCAGATAAGATGCATGATAAATTTATGAGATTGGAAAATGAAAGGGTGTTCAAATATTCATCAGCCCTGTACCATTTGTTTCTTCACTATTAGACTGATAAGTTTCCCTTCTCTGTCCAAAAACTTGAAACCAAAGGTAATCCTAGATCTATCATCTTTTGGACCCCTCTATTCCACATGTCTAATTCTCCCCACCCATATATAGATTTCATTGATCTATTTGTACACCCAGTGGCTACCATGTTGTTAGGAAGCCCTCCTCCCAGAATCAATGCAAACATTAGGAGGATCCTGTAGTTATCAAAGCAGTACAAAGTAGGGGATCAGTACTTGTACCAAAACCATATAGAGATCATAATCTATGGATGTGGGTTGCCACCTTACAAAATGCCAAAGTACCTCCCCATGATATTATTTTCTCTGTAGTACTATAGGCAAATGATAAATTCTGATGAGGTGCATTTTGTTAAGGCCAAGAAGAAGGCCCAACTAATAATAAAATATCATCTTTGACCATGCATTTGTAAGAGTAGAAACGTAGGAAAGGAGGCTGATCAAATCCTCCAAAGATTGAAATTAAAACAGAGTTTCATGTGGACCTATGATCCCCACCGCTTTTTTTGTGATACGAGGTAGAAAAATAAGCTATATCCTTACATCCACCATAGGATCCTAGAAATTGAATAGTATTCCAATCAATCTAAATGGAGGGAAAACACATTAGTAGATCAAGATATAACACAAGTTGCAGTTGACAATGTACTAATGTATTTAGGTAGGAGGCTTAATGAAGGTTTATTTGTACAGGTGCCTGGAGAAACTCCATCTCAAAGGCAATCAAAGGAACACAATGGATAGACCTCGGAGCAAGCAAGAGCCATCAAAACAATAAGAGATTTCATAACAACAAGAAGAATCTGAACAAACTAAAATCTTAGAGGAGCTTGCTCAACTTGAACAAATCATGTGCAATCCTCTTGTTTTGCAGACTCCTCCCAATGAGGAAAGAAACTTTAAAAGAGATAGAGAGCGGGTGACTCCTTCCAGCAGGCCTATTGATCAAACTTTTGCTAAAAGGCAAATGTTAAACCCATATGCAAAACATGAGTATACTTAGGAAACAACAGGCAACACAATTCCAGAAAGGACAGAAAGTGGGAACACTATCCATTCAGGAGGTTCACCATCCACCTCACAGTTCCAAGTATTAGAAAGGCAATAGAGCAAAGAGGTATCTTCCTTCAAGGCTCCTTCTGGTCAGAGCCAGGATATCAAAGAAACGTATAAAGAGATCAAAGCAAGGAATGAGAAACTAAAGGTTCAAACCTATGCTCATTATCTCAGAATGGCTCCAACCAACTAGACAAGGTTAATTCTAGCCTTTGATATAAAGGAAGGCAAGATGACAATGAGCTTTCTCAAGCCAACTGTGCAACAAGCAAGATCAATGGCTGACTATTTGAAAACTGATTTTGAAGATTTGGAAAAGGATATTCATTCTATTGACCAAATAAAGCTGCATAAACAAACAGGTGAAGTGGTCTACTCTACATTGACCAACAAAGCAGTCACAACTCATCAATTATAGAACTCACTACATAACACATCTGCACACCTTCAATTGGAAAAATCCTCTTCTCAAGCCAAAGGCACTAGAATAAAGACTTTGGAGGACTTGATCATAGAGGTGGGACATGATCCCAAGGATGTCAAAGTAGCGGAGCAATTAATAAAGAAGAAAAACAATGATATAGATGCACTAAAGAAGCATCTCAAGATCCCTCCTCTTCACCATCCTCAAACTACTAAAGTTATAGAAAAACAAAAGGAGGAAGAAGTTATGGACCTAGTCCTTAAGTTGAATGATCAATTAAAAGAAACTGAGAAAGAATTTTAAAATGCGATACGGTCTAAGTAGAGTGAGATGGCCACCACTCCTCATATTGTAATACCTATAGTTTCAACTGCAGTATCCTCCACTCTGGCAGCTTCCTTGGCACCAACACTTCCAATAGCAACAACATTGCCAGTAGCAGGTACTACTTCAGCCATAGGTACATCAACCAGTATAGGGAAAACAATAGAAAGAACAGATGAATTGGTTAAGGCTATGGAACAAATGAGCATCCAGGCTACAAAATTGAAGAATCTCAGAGACCATGTAACAAGTTTGGAAACAATTTGTGAACTTGCACAGACTTGGAATAATAAGAAGCACAAAAAACCAAAGGATGGTGGAAAGAATAAGAATCCTTGAAAGGGATTTGACACTAGAAAAGCCATTGGGAGATATCAAGGATATACTGTGGACCAATATCATTGATTCCATCAATGATATTTGGCCTTCCCTTTAGGTTATTTTTGAGCAATTTGAATTAGTCAAAACAGCCATGGAAGCCATACAGAAGACAAAGGAAGAATTGGGAGACAATCCCGAGGAAGAAAATCAGTTGATAGATTTTTTGAACAATCGAAATAGGTACCAGCTGGATGAACTAGAAATTGAAGATAGAACGACAACTATTATTGAGATTAAGAAGGTTCTTACTAAAAGGAACCTGATGCTTAATTTGGAGAAAATATGTTAAAGCATTCAATTGTTCGGTGATAAAATGTGTCTTTTTAAATCCTAATTATCTTCACATTAATTGTCAATCTAGGGACGATTTTTTATCTCAAGAGTGTACTCAATCTGATGTGGTCATTTACTCAAGAGTAATGTTTTGCAGTATAGTGCTTTAAAATGCAAAGATAAATGAATGCTGGAAACAAAATCTAATTGGAACAGTAAGAAACTGAAATGTTTTAAACTAAATCATTCACTCAAACAATCATTAGTCAAGGATGTAGTAGCAATAAATCTTTCCTATGTCAACTGATGCAAATTAAATGAAACAAGATCCTTAATCTGAGAACTTAGACAATGATAGTTCATGTCCTTTATAGTTGTTGATATTACACTCCACATTAAAACAATTAACTATAAATGGAAATTCAATTGGAAATGCTCACTAAAACACACTTGCTGCAATATCAATTAAAATAAGAAATCAAATCCTTGCAGAAAAGAACAACGACTAAGTCTATTGGAAAATTGAACAGTAAAGCTTCATCTAATAGAAATGATTTATTAATGGAAAGGAATAGTAATGTTAAATGAACAACAATCTATAATGAATAGCAAAGTTAACTTACTGAAATGAACAACAAAGGTTTGTAATTAAAATGAATATCATAACAATATATTTGTAGAAAATAGTTATCTTGTTATGATGGAAGTGAACAGCAACACGATTCAATTAGAGCATAGAAAACAGAGCAATTCATTAAGTCTGGCAATATGAAATAGTAAAGCAATGCGACTACAATAAATAGAAATGAAACCAAACCATCACATGGAAAGAATCATAAATATATAATACAGAGTAGTAGCTTAATACACCAGAGGCTAGGCCCTTAGCCGCCAGCAAATGATATTGGGCTACTTCAGATAAGGCGAATGAACTACAACCTCCAAATTATATATTAATCATTGAACTTGACTGACATTACAATATGATTGCGTTCTCTTGGCACCATAAGTCTGTAAATCAAAATTACAATTTGAAATAATAGATATCCATGCCCTTTCCTCATATCCTATCCTATTATCTCTCTCTAATCATCCATTATGAATCCCCATCTCTGATATGTGTTTTCATTTAAATAGAGAGAGAGCAGAGAGAAGTTACAACAGAGATGATTACAATATGATTTCTATTACAAAATTGGATTGTTCTCAACAAATTGATAAGAAAGATCATATCTGAAATATATTTCCATCAATCGTTCAACATGAATACGTCGAATTTGGCATTGCAACTAGGATAATTTGGAAAACGGCCACAACAGCGAATTTGAGAAAAATGTCTTTAGAGAACGTTCCATTTCTCTTAGTACGGGATGAATTTGGGAAAACTACTCACTACAAAACTAATCTGGTCCATTCCGAACAAAACCCATGTTTTGGATTTTCCAGATTCTTCTCCATTTGCCCAAAATGTCCAATGAAAAATCGTCAGTTCTTATTCTAGCAAATTTCTGAATTGGCACATTTAATGATCAAATCTTCATTCTGGAAGATATCTTGGAGGCTAAAATGATGAAGAAATTTATTAATAAACCACCATTGGTAAAAACATGCATAGTAATCAATTTATTTAAAAATAAAGGAGAAGAAATAATATTTATCCATAAGAGCATAAATCATTATAAGATGGAATTATATGATAAACCATGATAAATGGCATGATAAAGAAGAGTAGAAATGGGTGGAATAGGCGTTCAAAAGTGATAACAATAATAATGACATATTAATGGCCCAACATCAAGCAGACATCAACAGCTTCATGTTAAAATATGGAATTTTGAGAGAAAATGGACTTCCTAGTCCTCTGGTCATCCATGACAAATTAATGACATAAGAAGATTACATTGGCAGATTGCAAAAATAGTCCAAGAGCCAAGCTAGTTCTTAAGGAGTAAAAGCATTACCTACAGGAAAGGTACTTTATGATAGCATAGAGAATCTCTTCTACATAGAACATGGAATCAAACACTTATTCACCAGCAAACCAAATTTTGTCAAATATATAGAGGCCGATGAAGTCTACAGGAAAATGATCAAAATAAAATTACCAGATAATGAATGGTGGACCAATTTTACAGATTTACTATAAGTTATTATAGTAAATCTAGACAGGTAATCCTAATTGCCAGGTGTAAAGAGTTAATTCAAGATTAACTAGCATAGGTAAAGAGTATCAGGAGGTGAAAGACAAGATTGAATCCAACACATAACTACCAAGGAAACTGCAAGAGCCAAATCCGAATTCCAGCAGCCAGCACATTCACAAACGAAGGCACACCAAGCAAATAGATTTCCATCTGTCTCTATATTTGTGTTGAAGATATTTTTTTGTTTCCTAGATTAATTCTCATATAATTATGAGATATTTTGTATTGAATTTTGTATAAATACTTCACAAGTTGAAGAAATTCTGGGGGATTAAAAAGCATTTCTGGAGACATTTTGTTTTAAGCTAAGGAGCTATTGTACTCAAGAATGGACTAGTTTACTGGATTATGAAATAAAGTTGAGGAAATTTCACTCGATTCTTGTGCACAATTGGAACAAATAAGTATCATTTTCTCACGTTTAAATAATGTATTTTCTTTATGTTATGTAAAATTCATATGTGTCTCTTATAAATCTTTAAAGCAAACAAGGAATGATATCATCAGAATTAGCTTAAGTGCTCTCTGTTTTAACTGTTTGCCTTATTTATGTTTTCTACTAAACTACCTTGGTCTGGAGATTCTTAATTGCCTCCTTACTCTTGTATTTTATCCCTCTTTGTCCCATAATATAGGATTCTTCATTTCCCTTTGCTATTGACCAACCTTCCATTCCTCATCTTAATCCCTGTTAAGGATTCTCCATTGCCCTTAGCCTTGGTTAGGACCTCCCATTCATTCAAACCTTCAAATTTTCTCTTGTTGTGTTGGTCTGCCCTATCGACTCTTACCTTAGTAATAGATCAAATCGAGTTAAGCCTTTCTTAACTAACTCCATAACCCAATGGCCTAAATATTGGCTCTTCCCATATGTTTTCTTAATTCCACCAACCAATCAAACCAAACAACCTTGAACATTAATAACTAGCTTGAAATCTTATTTAAACAAAGTTAAATCATAAAGAGAGAGCTCCATTTGGACTTAGGTTGGCAAGAACCTCAATCTAAAAGATTGGTTTGTGGTTACCCCAGGCCATTCCTTCTTTAATAACTTCTAAGGAAAAAACCTGAGTGATAACACTCTGGACCCTTTTTTCGGTCATTCCTATAATTCTTTCCACTTTTCATAGTCCTCAACATCAAGGTAGTTGCATAACCTGGTTTTCTTATAATAACATTTAAATCCAGGTATTCAAAGATTTTACGTACTTACCTCCCGGTACTTTGAAAAAGTGTCGCTTCGCCTCGCTGTAGCTGAGTGAAGTGTCGACTGTGAATTCAGTCACAAATCCTCCTATGATGAAATCAAGCCAATGATCGACAACGTCGACGATCTTATCCTTTGATGCTTCAAACCTTCACACTAGCTCCAGGGTCCACATAATAAGACCGTCAAGTTTCCACCTTCCTTGGCTATCTTCTTGCTTCGTGAACCACCCGTATAGCTCAATAGGGAAAGAGAAGAAAAATATCTCATGGATCTCTGTATACAGGTATCTGTCCAACCACTGTTCCTTTGTCAGTCGCGAGTTCCTGTTCTCCTACACCACAAATTCATGGATCTTCCTATCCAACTAGTCTCCAATCTCCTTCTTATGGGGCTTGACCTAGGTTCAATGTTAATTAGCCAAACAAATCCCTACACTATTGGCCCTTTCGACATCAACTTATGGAGCACGGACTGAAATCTCACCCGAAGTAGTATGGGGGGATTATGGAACCAAGTTTCCGCACCCTAAGATGGTTGTAATGTTGTTTGATTCCTTCTATCCCTATCTTTGAGTAGGTCACTTCGGTCTAGGGCTTGCAAGAGTAGTCATCTAATTCAGCCTTCAATACCTCCGCGAAAGGGTACAATCAATATTCGCATAGCCCTAAACTATTACTCAGGTACTTTCACATTGCTATAGCAGCTTGCCGTACAAATTCCCCAATTAATCTAAGTGATTTTCTTATCTTATCAAATATTTATAGTTAACATCGCGTAACCAAATATTCGTAATTGCATTCAATTATTCAATGTAATTGCATTCATTCGCACATCATATAAACATCATAAATGAAATTCATACATAACATTTCAAGATGCACAAATAGAACAAAGACACAGAAAATGTAGAATGTTTCTCTTTATTAATATCTTCCAAGTGTTTACACACTCTATCCACCTTGCACACACAGCTATAGGGGTTTGTGCACTCAGTTGTGGACTTCTACCCTAGGCCTCTGCGCACTGGGCTGCAGAACCTCTACCTAGTTTATGACCTAAGACATAGACTTCTTCTTTAGAGCTACCACTCTATTACATGATCTTCCATTGTCTCTTTTCTTCTTTTAAACTACTTAGAGCTTAGCTATTTTTATACAATCCCATGGTCCGCAAACCGTGGGTAGGTCTTTTATAGTCGAATTTACTTTACAAAAATAAGGGTGAACTACCCTTTTTGACAAATAACACCTTCGCACTCTACGACCACAAAATGTGGAGTATTTATAATTATATTACAAACATTGACTTAAACATGGGATTTTAGCCCCAAAATTAATCCTGAACCAAACATGCACCTTCAACACTGCCTCTTTGTGTAGCACTGTGTCCACCTAATCCTTTAGCTACTTAGTATACTGCAGCTTGGCTAGGCTCTATGTGAGTGCGATGGTTCGTGATGTGCCCTTAGCTTCATCGTAGCACTGTTGTAGCTCATGAGTTTTCATTTCTAGCCTCTCTACATTTGGGTCCTCCTGCAAGCTTGTCAGGACCTCAAATGATTGCTTGAACAACTATGTGCAGTTTGCTACTACACTCTCCACCACTGCGACTGCTTCTGTGGTAACGGTTTCCTGCTGTTCCTTCACCTTTGATGGTGTTGAAGGTTGGGCCCTCAATTGAAGCTCTATAATCTGCAGGTTCAACTCCAACTGCACCTGCGCCATCTCCATGCGAGTTTTGCGCACCCCTGTGGCCAATTTGTGGATGCACACCTCTATTGGATGCTCCTCTAGAAATGCCAACTCTGGGACCATTCTGCATGCCTCCTCAATGACCTACATGATCTTCTTTCTCTGGTTGGTCGCTTCAGTGTCAGTGGCAATGGAAACATTTCCCTGTAGGGCCATTTGTTCATTGTTGATTCATTATTCGCTCATCACCTGGAGGGTGCGGTGCTCTCGGGCCCTCATTTATACAATTACTCCATCCTACAAGAGGTGGAATGCTTTGCGTGAAAGCGTTTCCAGGCTTAGTCCAACTCCCTTCAAGGTGCTGATAGTGGGCTTGTTAGCCTCATTTTTTGCGGTGGGTGATCCATCTGGTAGAACTATCACACTAGAAGCCTTATTGCACAACATATTGGCAACCTTTGAAGTGCCAATGTGGTAGCCGGTAGACATCGTACCAGCCTATGATGCACGGGTCTATAAGTACTGTAACTCAGTCTGGATGGCCCTTAGTATAATTTGTTGCCGCTTTTCAAATTGTTGCAGGGCCTCCACCGTGACATCTCTGACTGTGTCACCGATGTCATATAAGTCACCCTTTTTGACACATAACACCTTCGCACTCTGCGACTACAAAATGCAGAGTCTTTACAATTATATTACAAAAATTGACTTAAAGATGGGCTTTTAGCCCCAAAAAGGATCTCGCACCCAACACGCACATTCAAAATCGCTTGCTTGTGTAGCACTGCGTCTAGCTGTTCCTTTGGCTACTTGGCTTCCTACAGCTTGGCTAACATATGTGTCAATGTGATGGTTTTCTCTATTCCCTTAACTTCATCATAGCACTATTAGAGTTCACACGCTTTTGTCTCTACCGTCTGGATGTTTTGGTCCTCCTGCAAGCAGGTGAGGGCCTCAAACAATTACTTAAACAATTGTGTGCAGCCTGCTACTATATGCTCCATCACCGGGACTACTACTGTGACAACATCCGTCCATTGTTCCTTTACCTCTAGTGGTGTTTAAGGTTGGGCCCTCAACTGGAGCTTTGTAATCTATAGGTTCATCTCCAAATGAACTTGCGCCATCTTTTTTTGAGTGTAGCACACCCTTGTGGCCAATTTGTGGATGCGAACCTTGACTGGATCCTCCTATGGAATGACCAACTCTGGGACCATTCTTCATGCCTCCTCCATGACCTGCATGATCTTCTTGCTCTGGCTAGTCACCTTGGCCTAAGCGGCGATGGAAACATTTCTTTGTAGGCCATATGTTCATTATTTATCCTCTCTTCGTTGATCACCTGGAGGGAACGGTGCTCACAGGCCCTCAACTCTACAATTACACCATTTTTGCAAGAGGTGGAGTGCTTTGTGCAGATTCATTGCTAGGTTTAGTCCAACTCCCTTTAAGGCACTGATAGTGGGCCTATTAGCCCTTTTTTTTGTTGTTAGCACTCCATCGGACAACACTAGCACACTAGAAGCCATCGTGCACATCATATCAATAGCCTCTAACATGCCGATAGCCAAGCCGGTAGACACCATACCAGCTTACGATGCGTGGGTCTGGAACTCTTGCAACCCAGTCTGGATAGCCCCTAGTATGATTTGTTTCTTCTTTTCAAATTGTTGCAGGGCCTTCGCGGTGACATCTTAGACTATGTCACCGATGTCATATAAGTCATCCTCTATCAATGTGATAGGGTCGAGCAAGGTCTTGGTTGCTTTGGATTTTTTTCTAGGCCCTCCCTTCTCCAGCTCTCTCGGGTGCTTAATGCAGGCGAACATCTCTTCAGGGTTCATGCCATGCCACTCTGTGTCCTTCTCTTCAGTCTCAAGTGAAGGCAACCATGTGCCTTTGTTAGAGCCCTGATCTATGCCACCTATCTGTTTTCTTGCCTCGTTTCTTGTCTGTTTTGCTTGGGCCTTCTCAGCAGCCTCCTTTTTCCACTTTTCTACTAGCTGTGCCATCTTCAACTTAGCCTCCTCCTTGTTCTTATGTGCAGTGGACTTGCTCCCACCCACCACCAAGTCCATGGTAGTTTTCCACTTCGTCTACCATTTATCAAGCATCACATTAATGGTATCATCTGTGGCCAGAAATGCCAAGTCGTACCACTTCTGCACAGGGTCCTTCCGTGCCCTGATTGATACTCGATGGGAATCAAATTTAAACTCGACATTTCTCTACAGGTTAACATATACCATGGGCGATAATTGCAGCTTGCGATTGATTACCACCTTGATGTTAATTTCCATCAAGATCAAGAAGATCTTGTGATGAGCCCTGGAATTGGGTAACTTATTGGGCTCATTTTGCCTGACTGTTCTTCGTAAATCCACCATTTTTCATAGTTTATGCATGTTTTTTTGAGTATATTTATGTTAGTTGAACGAATGAGGATAGTCACTTGACCAAGGAGGCTAACACGTTGTTAATGCAGGTTTTTGGACGAATTTTGGACCAAGGCCAAGCAATTATGAGCCAAATGATAGCCAACCATGAAGGAACAAGGGTGAGGATTGGTAGGAAGGGTGTCCCCTGCATTAAATGACCCCTTCTTCAAAATCTCCACCCTCAACTCGGAGTTTAGTAGGCCACCGAAAAGGATTCCCAAGGGCAACCGAGCAGTCTTGTGTAAAGTGGTTGATCACTCGCAGTTTGAGCAGCTGAGCCCCTTGAGTTAAGTAGGATTGTTGGAGACCCTCATAGTGCATAAACATGAAGGCTTCAAGCCTTTGTAGGTTACTTTTTGAACTGTTTTTTTTGCACTAGAATGCTATTATTTTCTCAGCTCATTTTGTAGTTGTTGTTGTATAACTTTCTTGTGACATGGTTATTTCTGAGTAATGGAAAGCAACTTTATTTGGCATCAGTTCTGAGTTTTTTCTTAGGAGCTTGTAGCTCTTGGGGTTGGTCCCAACCCAAGTGCCAAGGCCTCCTTTGTGTACTGTTATTTGCTTTTCATGTCTTTGCAAAAATATTTCTATTAAGTAGATTACAATCTTGCTTGGTTACCTAGATCATAGTTGATTATTAAGAAGGCTTTTCACATTCAGATTGATTTGGTAGGTTAATAACAGGGAAGATCTTTAGAAAAAGGATATTAGGCACCTCAGATCTCACCTCTCCCTTAGTGGGATCATGAGCTGTGACCATGGTGACCTTGCTGCCACCAAAAAACATTGTCTTTGCTTCACCATGCAATTATTAGTGTTAGATTCTCATTTGCCGAAGTTGATATCAGTTGTGGTTTCATGCTTAGGTTCATGATTGCTTAGTTTCATAGTTACCTCACATGATCTCATTCAAAATAGACTTCTGTTCATTTTCTTTGCTGTTATCTAGGTCAGATTAGGCTAAAGTAACTAGGTCCTTGATTTTCCAAGTCTTTCTTTGTTCAGTTTGAGAAATAACTTGCACAGCACCTGTAATACTTCTCCATCTACCCGTACTCCATCAACCCCACCTACTCCATCCTCTGACCCAGATTCTTGCCTTACATTTGCCACATTCACTCGCTTTTCCCTAAATTCCCATATTTTTGTGCAACATTGCTCTACCCCTCCTTGAACAAATCCAACCATCCTCACCACTCCTTAGCTCCATCCACCAAGTCCTGGACCTCCTCACACCCTTATCTCACCTCCATACCCACTCATTCAGCTTTCTTCCTCCATAAATCCTCCAGAATCCCCTTTCTGAACATCCTGTAGAAAATTACAGAACATCCTGTAGAAATTCCATAACATCCTGTAGAACCCCTGCAGACTTCTTGTAGAAGCTCACGAAAGCGGTTTCTTGATAGCTGAACTCTGTGAAACTCTTTGGAAGGGTGCTAGGGACCCCTTAGGCCCTCTTTGAACCTTCCCGACCTCCTGCAAGCATTTCCTCTTGCCAATACACCTTTTCACAATAAAAAATAGTGAAAGCACATGCATGATAATTCTTAAAACTTAGTCAAAAACACAAAAAGATGTTTTCTTCAGATAGAAGTAGTTTAGACACATGTATTTTACCTTCCTAGAAGTCAATGGGATCTCTTTCAGTAGCTTGCATCCTCTTTCTTGTATTAGTAGGGCTAGGTGGTAAAATTAGGGTTTTCTAGGGTTTGCATTTCCTTTCAGCTTTTCAGTTTCTTTCTGCAAGTAGATTAGCTTCCTTTGAGTTAGATTCCATCCATCAGTTAAAACGCTTCTTCTCAGAGCTCATAGAAGTTGGCTTAAGCTCCTAGCAGACTTGTGCCAGCTGACCATGTGACAACCGCGGCGAGAGCTAGTACTTGCGCATACAACACCGTCGCTTCCAAGTTTGTTACGAACTACTGGGTTAATAAAAGTAAAGAAGGGAGTCCCAAGAGTTGCAACATTATTGCTGCAATACTGGAGCCCACCATTCTTTTTGGCGCCGTTGCCGGGGAAGTGTCAGAGTATTAGTGATAGCTGCTTTTCTTCTATTTTCTACTACAACCTTTTGCTAAGTAGTTTATTTCATTTCCATTCTGCAATTTCATTTCTGCAAAAGTAGATTATACATTTTCTGCTTTCATTTCATTTCAGCAAGTGTAGATTAGATATTTCCTACTTTCATAGATTAGCATTTCAATTTCGCAATTCCAATCCTGCTTTCCTAGACTAGCATTTCAATTCTGCAAGCGTATATTAGCATTTCAATTCTGCAAGCATAGATTAGCATTTCAATTCCACAATTTCAATTCCGCAAGCATAGCCTAGCATTTCATTCTTGCAATTTCATTTCAGCAAAATAGATTAGTCCTTTCCTGCTTTCATTTCAATTCCGCATTTTCATTTCAGCAAGATAGTTAGTTGCAGTTCAGTCTATTTCAAATTTGCTACTACAAGCAGAAAAAGCAAAAGCAGCCAAAAATCATTCATTTCATGCCTCGTAGGAATATAGACAATACCGGAAAATTCTTACCCAACACCCCCACCACATCACTGAGTCACCCTTCTCTGTTCTTTGGCGGTCGTGATCCAAAAGAACCTATAGGTGAACATTCAAAGATATACAAAGATCCTATAACAGAAGAAGAGCAAGAGAACATCCCTCTTGAGACCATGGCTGAACATAGAAATAGTATAGGAGATGAGGAGAGAATAGAAGGTGCCTTTCCCATCCGAGAGACGAATGGGGACATGAAAATGAAGAACATAAGTCCCTCATCCTTACCCCACTTCCATGGGTTGACCATTGAAGACCCTGATACCTTCGCGTTTGAGTTTGTTGTCCGTTGTTGAGCTTATGACTATGCCAAGGACGAGCAAAAGTTGAAATTTCCTTCTACCCTCAAGGATGCAGCACTACGCTGATTCATGGGGTTACCTGGAAATAGTATCACCACTTGGGCTTAGATGCAGCAAGCCTTTAACAACAAATACCGAGACTACTGTAGGTCAAAAGAAACAAAGGGAGAGATCTTTCAGATGACCATGGGAAATGATGAGTCTTTAGAAGACTACGAGGAAAGGTTCCAACTTAGTTATAAACGGGCCAGGTGCACACTTCACCCTAAATCTCTAAAGCTGGTTCTGCTCTGAGGAGTCCCTGAAGACCTGTTAGATACCCTTCCTTTGCTAGCTAGAGGAGACATCTACCAACTACCTTATGACGACATAAAGACTGTGTTTAGAAACCATTCTAGGGAAGCTCGGAAAAGAGGTAGGGGGAATCCACTTTCAGCTAGTACCACCTTCTCCAAGCATGAGTTTGCTAATCAGATGGAAGACCTCAAAAGTGAGGTGAGACAGACCATTACCATGCAACTCGATACTTTCTGAATCCAACAAAAGAAAGAGGAAGATGAGAGGGCTTTGGCCATTTTCTATCCCAGATGTATGAGGAAGCACCCTAAGAACGAGTGTCCATTGCACTCAGTAGAGGTATGTTTTGTTTGTGAGAAAGACCAACCCACAAACCAATGCCCAACCTTGCCTGGATTTAAAGCCATGTACCAAGGGACTGAGGCAACCACTGAACCTCTCTACTTCCTCAACCAAAGGAGGTTGCATGGGCCTATACCTTACCAGAAGGGGATGCAAGGGACATCCCAAGCTTATTATAGCCCCAGTCAACCCACTCATATACCTTCTTGGGGTCCCCCTTCTCATCCTTCCTATTCCACACCTCCTCCGTGGTATTATCCATCTCAATACCTTACTCAACCTACTGTTCATTCATTTCACTCACATGTCCAGCCACAGCCTCAGTGGAATGCACCTCAGCAGGGGTGGATGCCCCAATACAACTCTCTTCCCGCCATTCTGCCTCCACCACTTGCTCAACCACAACCATTACCTCCTGCTCCTCTAAGACAACCCTAGATGCCTGCCCAACTGAACCCGAACCCCAACAACAGATAGGCCCAGCAGGTATACACTGGGGAGATAACATGCCCTACCTATGTTGTGGAGATCCAGGAGATCAACATGCGATCTGGGAAGGTCCTTCCAGACTACCAACTTCCTCCCCCAGAGGATGAGGAAGAAAAATAGGAAAGTGAACACAAATCCATTCCACCCTTTCCTGAGCGACTAATAGTAACCACACAACCAAACCCAGAGGAGACTGAACTTCTAGGAGAAGTTAAGTAGTTATGTGCGAAAATACCACTTCTCTAGGCCATAAAAGATGTACCAATATACAACAAATTGATCAAGGAGAAGTGTTTCAGGCACCCAGCCAGGCGCAAGAGAAATGCCCTGACTATCAATGTCATGGGACAACTATCTAATCTAATGTTGGAGCAAGTAATATGTCCAAAATATTTGGACCCTAGGAGTCCTGTAGTTGATGGAACCATAATCCCCCACACCTTGATCGATCTAGGGGCTACCATTAATGTAATGACCAGGCACACTATGCTTAAAATCAACCTTCAGAGTTCCTTAAGAAAGACTTCGACAGTACTGCAGTTAGTAGACCACTCCACCGTGACTCCCGAAGGGATTGTGGAAGATGTCCTAGTCTCTGTTGAATCTTGGGAGTACCCTGCTGACTTCTTGGTCCTTCAGCCAAAGGCAAAAATCATTGGATACCCCCTCATTTTGGAAAGGCCTTGGTTAGCTACCGCGGATGCTTACATTAGTTGTCGAGCTGGAAGCATGACCATCAAGAATGGGCCTATGTCCAAACAGCTAGTCCTCTATCCTCCTGCCCAACCTCTGCTAGAACATGACTTACCACTCTGGTTGGAAGAGGGAGATAAGGACGAGGTCTACTCTGCACCTTTGTGCACAGTAGAAGCCACCAGGGGAGACCCTCAAACTGAGGATGACTTGATTGAGAATTTGATTCAAAACCCACCTCTTGGTGCACTTTCGTTAGCGGAGTTGGTGGAAGATACCCAAGCCAGTGCTTCAATAGACCTCTGTGTGACTGATCCAACCTCTCCAAGAGTTAAGAGTGTGGAATTTGGACCCGAAAGAACCTTAGAGATCGGCTCCTCCCTATCTCGCTCCCAGGAGAAGACGCTGTGTAGCTTATTGAACAATCATTTGGATGCTTTCACTTGGAGATATAAGGAGATGAAAGGAGTCCACCCTTCGGTATGTACCCATCACATTTACATTAAAGAGGATTGTAAACCAGTTAGTTAGCCTCAGAGGAGAAGGAATCCAACCCTTAAAGACATTGTCAGAGAAGAATTGCAAAAATTGTTGGATGCGGGATTCATCTACCCCATCTTTGACAGTGAGTGTGTCTCATCTCTCGTTCTTATGCCCAAGAACAATGGGAAGTGGAGAATTTTTGTAGATTATCGAGAACTTACCAAAGCCACCAAGAAGGACCATTTCCCTTTGCCCTTCATAGATTAAGTGTTGGATGGACTGGCAGGGAAGACGTTCTTCTCTTTTCTAGATGGGTTCAGCGGGTATAATTAGATCCAAATCAACATAGAGGACCAAGATAAAGCAACCTTCACTTGTCCATGGGGTACCTTTGCCTACCGGGTCCTTCCCTTTGGGTTATGCAACGCTCCTGCCATATTCTAGAGATCAGTATTGAGCATATTTGCTGAATTGGTTCACGGTTCGGTGGAAATATATATGGATGACATTACTCCTTATGGGTCCAACTTCCAAGAAGCATTGACTAACCTGGGAAAAGTTTTAACCAAGTGTATTGAGATGAACCTGTCCCTCAGTCCCGAAAAATGTGAATTCCTGATGACTGAAGGGACTGTGCTAGGTCATACAATTTCTCAGCAAGGATTACAGGTGGATCCTAACAAAATTGCTATCATCCAAAAGGTTCCACCTCCTCAGAAAGTAAGAGATGTTCGGATTTTTCTAGGCTTGGCAGGATATTATAGAAGATTCATTAAAGATTTCAGTAAGCTAGCCTCGCCATTGTTTAGCCTCTTAGGGAAAGATGTTGAGTTTGAATGGACTGACGACTGCCAAGGGGCTTTGGATGAATTGAAAATTAAGTTGGTATCCACCCCAATCTTCAGAGGTCCAAACTGGGCCCTACCTTTCCACATCCACGTTGATGCCTCGAACAAAGCCATAGGGGCAGCCTTAAGACAAGTTGAGGAGAATCTACCATATTCCATATACTTTGTCAGCAAAAACCTGTTTAAGGCAGAGATGAACTATACCATATCCGAGAAAGAGTTCTTGGTTGTAGTCCATTCCCTGAACAAGTTCAGACAGTACATCACTAGTTATCAAAAATTCATACACACTGATCATGCTGTGATTATATATTTAATGAATAAGCCTGATGTAAATGCTTGTATAATTAGATGGTTACTTTTGTTGCAGCAATTTGATTTGACTATTGTTGACAAGTCAGGTACGGAAATTGTTGTTGCTGACTTCCTGTCTAGATTGGATTTGCCTGCAGGTGAAGAAGGGATAGTGGATGACCAGATGCTGGATGAACACTTGTTTTCTATCTCAGTACTCTTTACATGGTTTTTTTTATATAGCAAATTACTTGGTCTTAGCACAGTTCTCTCCGCATCTATCCTCAAAGGAGAAGAGCAGAATTATGAAGAAGAGTGCCCCATTCACTTGGATCGGGGGAAACTTGTTTAAAATTGGCCCAGATCAAATCTTCAGGCATTGTGATAGGGACGAGGAAGTCTTTGACATCCTCCTAACCTATTACAATGGACCCCTTGGAGGCTACTTTGCAGCAAAATGGACTGCCTTTAAAATTCTATAGGGAGGCTACTACTGGCCTACTCTTCATCAAGATGTCATAAGATACATCAACTAGTGTGACCCATGCCAGAGGACCAGGAAACCAACTCCAAGGGATGAAATGACCATCCAACCTCAATTTACCTTCGAGCCATTTGAGAAGTGGGGCATGGATTTTGTGGGTCCTATCAATCCTCCTTCAAAGCAAAGGTCTTACATCATTGTGTGCACCGACTACCTGACAAAGTGGGCAAAAACAAAGGCAATCAAGGCAGCAACAAAAGAAAAAGTGGTTTAGTTTTTAAGGAAAAATATCTTTTCCAAGTTTGGCTACCCACGAGAGTTAGTCACCGATCAAGGAAGCCAGTTCACCTCTAACTTGATTGAAGACCTGCTTGCTCATCACAAGATCAAGCACAGAACTTCCACCCTGTATCATCCACAAGCAAATGGGCAGGTGGAAGTCACTAATAGAGCATTGGAAGAGATTTTGCCTAAGGTGGTGAGCAATAGCAGAAAGGATTGGGCAGATCACCTTGTTGAGGCCACCTGGGCCTACAACACCACCTAGAAAACAAAAACAGGTTTCACACCTTATGAGCTAGTCTACGGGAAGAAAGCTTTGCTATCCATAGAGTTTGAGTACAATAAATTGAGGGTGGCAGCTCAGCTGGACTTAGATCTCAGCCACGCTCAACGTGAAAGATTACAGTAGTTGAATGGATTAGATGAACAAAGAATGCAGGCCCTCCTCCACTCAAAAGTAGTCCAACTCCAGAGGAAGATATGGCATGACCGGCACCTTAACGAAAAGCAATTCCAGCCAGGAGATTGTGCACTGTTGTATGACTCAAGATACAAAGATTTCAAAGGGAAGTTGAGGACAAGATGGTTAGGACCATATACAATGGAGAAATGTAATGAAAATGGTTCAGTCCTTATCAAGACCATTGTTGAAGAAGCCATCCCCATGCTCATCAATGGGCATCAATTGAAAATTTACAAGAAACCCCTTTTGAGGGAGGCGTTTATTGAAACTTTGGACAAATCAGTGCTGGTAGTGGAGTAGGGGACTACCTCTATTCCACCCACACTTTGATGATCATCATCAAAAAAAGAGAAAAAAAAAAGGAAATAAAAAGATCCTTGGGTGAAAACCTCTCTGAGGCGCCCAGGGCAGACAGTGAGGGTGAAAACCTCATGGAGGCGCCCCAGTTGTCTCTAGAAAAATAAAAAAAGGGGAATAAAAATAACCTTGGGTGAAAACCTCTTCAATGCACCTAGGGTAGATACCGAGGGTGAAAACCTCATGGAGGCGCCTTAGCTGTCTCTCAAAAAAAAAAAAAAAAGGAAAAAAGAAAAGCGAAAAAAGAGAACAGACCTAATCTTTGTGAAATAATTGTAGGTTGCAGGGAATACATTGCAGGTAAGGAGGGTCATGCAAAACGAGGATAGGGGTCCATACTAGGCTCCAGGACATCCCTTCAGACACTCCCTCCATGGCCACTCACCTTTCCTAGGATTTTATCACATTCAGGTCGAGATTCTGCCTTTTATAGGAAGTTCTGGGCTTTCTACAGGAAGTTCTGTATTTCTATAGGAAACATCCTGTAGAACCTTTGAACGAGCCAAATTCAATTTTTAAAGGGAATCTGATGGTTGGGATCGGTTTGTTAGGCCTACAGCCACCCCTCTATTCAAACCATCACGAAATGGTACCCTATTCCATATCTTAACACCTATGTGACCCACTTGGTTATGTGTTCTTTCACAGTTAAACAAGAAACCCTGTTTTCCTCAGAATGACAGCAAAATTTTTTAAGTGACAAGTCCAACAACAAAGTCTCACACACTCTACTTGTCCAAAATCCATTTGGACTCTTCATCAACACATCCGGTCCTCGTCCGCAATATGGCCCTGCTCGTTCAGCCTGCATCCCAGGAGGAGAAGCAGCTACAGGACATCCTACAGGAATCCTGTAGTAGCTGATCCCTCTGGAACACATACTCTAGAGGCAGGGACAGCCGAGACCAACACAAGGAACATGCAAAAGGCTCCTCCCGGATGTGAGAAAATCCTCGGTAGTCGAAATCAAACATAACCTATGCATGAAACATTTACAACCAAAGGATCGAGTTCCAAAACCATGCATACCACATCAACAAATGAAAGAATGAGTTATGGCACCCATGCATGAGGTAGCAGCAAGCGAGGCAGCGGTTCCAAGACGCGAAGTCTGCATAATGCATCCACGACCATGCAGGTAAGTGTCTAACGTCATTCGTCAATTGCATAAAATATATTTCGAAAAACTGCATGTCTGTGAAAATGGTTCGGATTGAATCAATTCGGTGGCTAGTCAACTGGCCACCCTCAGCCCATTACACATCTTTGTGGGATCCGAACAAGCTCAGTTACGTTCAAAATCACCAACGAGCCATGTAGCCGACACATGTGGAGTGTCTAGTTGGGGAAAATCGGTGGGACTGGTAGTGGTGGTGGCAGTTAATGGCAGAGGGGAGGTAATGACGACCAGGGACATGCAGAGAAATGATGTTCGTGACGTTGGATAATGGTTCGGTTCGGCCACCTCACCCCCTCGCCACGAATTGCGTCGTAGTTCAAAAATGTTTGGCTGACGACTCGCACCACCTGCTGTTCATTTGCACTTGCAACGTCCTTGGCCAAAGTACTCGTTCTTCGCTTCCACAATTTGTTAACCCATCGTCCTCCACCAAGCTTTTCGGCCTATTTCAAAATTATCCCACATACCGAGCTCATTCAAAGGTGCAATGGCATCCTACAGAAGCCGAAAAGAGTTCTATAGGAAGAAGTTCTACAAGAAGTATGGCATAGCCTTCCGGAATAGAGAAGCCTGGAATTTTATTCGTCAAATTTGGAATTTCGAGAGAAGTAGGCTCAAAAACACTCTTCCATGCATGGTATGTTTCAGAAATAAATGGTGAATTGAACTGTCTTGAATTGGAGGTTTAGAGACAAGTCTGCCTATGAGTCGAAAATAGCAGTTTGCCTATGTATTGCATCAAATTTCTCAATCAGTTCTGCATCAACATTCTCCTCCACAGTTCCTGTTAAAAAATTCTTCCTATAGAAAAGATAAATCACTGTGAGGGCTAACCTATGTGTGAAGAATTTGAACTTACATGGTTGTATGTATGCTGGGGATGAAAGTTGAGCTCTAAAAGTTGAGCAGAGTTTGAGTAGCAAAAGCATTAGAACCAGGGAACTCGTGCAAATTAAAATCTAAACACCCGAGAGATCCTTTCTTGAAGTTCAAAGGAGGAAATCATAAAACAACAGTCCCTTTCTGCTCAGAGCATAAAACATATCACTCTCACCATGCCAGGGGGGTTTATCAGGAAGGAACCCTCGGATTCCAGTAAACTATGTGAACATCCTGAGGTGGTGAACCTCTTCACCTGTGCCAATTGGATGACCTTTTGTGACCAAATTTAGGGTCATAAAGATGAGATAACGGAGGAATTCTTAATTTCCTTGCAACCTAAATCAAAGACACAAGCCACAGTGAACTTCATAGGGTTGACCCTAAAGCTTACCCCTAAACTCATTAGTCGAGTTACTGGTCTGCCATTAGGGATACCTTGGAGCAAAGAGGAGAGGGCATTGGGCCAAAACGCCAAGAAATAATTCTTCTTACCGAGGAACAGTTTGCAGAAGACAAGAACGGGGTCCGGAGAGCCAGTTTACATCCTCTTTGGAGTGAAGTCAGTCTCCAAATCATGAAATACATTACCTATGAGGGGTGGTTCAGTATTGTCTAAGGTTATCATTTCTGGTTGCTGAATGAACTAAGACATGGGTTGGATTTACCTCTAGAATAGAATTTGAGCATCCCCTATTTTCTTCTCCAACCATTAATTGAATGTGGCACAAAATTGAAGGAAGGGACACCGAATCAGTTAGCCCATCATGGGCTCATCAAGCTTTTAGTAGAAGATGCCCTCCACACCTACACTGTCCCCCTCTCTTGGGAGATTTTTCGCAACATGTCTAGAGATGACGATATTTGAATTCTAGCCGAGGAACTCACCTCTTCCAGCAGTGAAGAAAGGGAACACAATGAGGCAGGAGAGAAGGCCAGTGGTAAAGAAACATAAGATAGACCACCATAGAGAGAACAGAAAGAGAAATGAGGAAAAGGCCACATTGCTGAGCCTAAAACTGTGGGAGGAACAATAGCACAAACACCCAAGGAAAAAAAATTGTAGAGTAGAGCAGAGAGGGCTGAAAAAGTCCAAACAAAGGAGGGCACAACCAAGGAACCAAACAAGAATTAAAAGGAAAGACACATCTTCCAAACAGACCGAAACGGTTTCTACAGGAAGCATGAAAACAGATTCTATAGGAAGCGTGAAAAAGGTTTCTACAAGAAGCATGAAACCAGTTGAAACAGTTCTACAGGATGTATGGAGACAGAGAAACAAAAGGAGAAATCACCTGATATTTTGGCCAAGGACGTAGGAGCTGTGCTAGTTGCCTTAAGCACATCTCCAAAACAGAAAGGGAAGTAAAAAAGTGAGCCTTCCATGTATTTTAAGGTAAGAAGGAGCACGCGGATAAAAGCTAGCAGACCCCAGCCACAGTCAAAAGAGCTAACTACGATCGAGGACACCACATCTAAACAAAAGGAAAGGTCTCCTCCAAAGGCATCCATCACCTATGAACAGGGAAGCCCGAAAACGTCCACCTGGAAAGAAAGGATTAAAATGATGGACACAAAGACCTCTCTATAGGATGCTGAGACGGTTCTACAGGAAACGCTGGCTAGACTAAAGGGGATTGAGGAATTGGGAGAAAAGGCAGCTAAATCATCCCAGGAGGAAGAGAAGATTGAAAACATTATGGAACCTAGCCCCCAGCCCAGCTTGGGCTCCTACTATAACCTGTTAGAGGCCGGAAAGATAATTCCCCAAAAATTTGCAGTACCACTTTTCTTTGAACTAGAAGAAGAGAGGGTGAGGACCCACACTTGGATGAAAATTGCCAAGTCCAAGGGTGTGGCAGATATAGGTCCCTTGGAAGAGCAACTCAAAGGAGTAAAAAGGAATTGGCTATGGTACAACAAGCGGAAAGCAACCAGCAGGCCATGCTACAGGAAGAAAACGAGTTGCTTAAACAACATCTATAGTTATAGGGACATTACAAGGAAGACAAGCCCCACACCTTGGGAGAACAGTGGCAACAAGAGGAGCCCACAGCAGAGAAAGAAACCCCTGATGAACAACAAAAGAGAGATGGGTTGCAGGTCGAAATAGAGGCACTGACTAGATAGCTACAGGAGAAGGAATTGCAAGCAACACAGGAGATACAGTCTCTAAGGCAACAGGTACAAGAGAAGGAGGCTCAACTGGCCTGCATGGCTAGCTGGGCAGTGGAGGTGATGCAGTGTAGACAACCTACCAAATCATATGCCTTATACCTTAAGGATCAGTGGTTTCAGTTCCAGATTAACACCTTGGCCCAAAGGGGCATTACTCCATTTCAAAACTACCATCAATTTGTGACTTTATATGACAGTAGCTCATCATAGGACAAGGCCAAGTTATCAGAGTTCTACCTAAACAACTTGGCCCTTCCCAACATGAACTTGTGGGACCCCAATGCTGTGGTAGGAGATGTGCAACTTATGGCCATGGCCTCTTGGCTAAATTATGAAGAAAAGAGAGCAGCAGAGGTCCGAAATGTTATGGACAGGGAATTAAAGGAACCACTAATGATCAAAGCAGAGCCGGAGGATCCCTCAGCATTAATATACACCCACCAGCATTTGGCCAATGACGCTCAGGCCCTACCAGACTACATTGAGCGACAAGCTCAAACCATAGCCCATTTTGAGGACACGGAGAGACTGTTGGGGGATAACTGCGTTCATGCTTACTCCCGGAGGTGGAATACACTATCCCACAGCCTAAAAATAAGAGAATACCACTCCCCAACAAGGATGAGGGAGGCCTTGGCGAGAGTACCCATCTACAAATAGTCCATGCAAAACCTTCAAGCCAACTGGATCGGCCTCAAGTTCAGTCCTCCCTTGCTTTTGGGGCTGCTGGAGGGAGTCAAAGAAGAGGAGGAACACAGGCAGTGGGAAGAATTGTGAAGAAAAGCAGGATTTCATGACCATGAAGAAGATATCACCTCAGAGGCCTGGGATGTGAGGGAGGCGGTCAAGGAAATCAAGGATGATGAGCTGGATTAGTTGCTCAGAGGATGAGTAACCCATTCAGCAGGGGGGTGATGATGAGCCCCAGAATTGGGTAACTTATTGGGCTCATTTTGCCTAATTGTTCTTCGTCAATCCGCAATTTTTCATAGTTTATGCATGTTTTTTTTAGATTTATGTTAGTTGAACAAATGAGGATAGTCACTTGACCAATGAGGCTAACACGTTGTTAATGCATATTTTTGGACGAATTTTGGACCAAGGCCAAGAAATTATGAGCCAAATGACAGCCAATCATGAAGGAACAAGGGTGAGGATTCGTAGGAAGGGTGTTCCCTGCATTAAATGGCCCCTTCCTTGAAATCTCCACCATCAGCTCGGAGTTTAGCAAGCCACCGAAAAGGATTCCCAAGGGCAGCCGAGCAGTCTTGTGTAAAGTGGCTGATCACTGGCAGTTTGAGCAGCCGAGCCCCTTGAGTTAAGGAGGGCTGTTGGAGACCCTCGTAGTGCATAAATAGGAAGGCTTCAAGCCTTTGTAGGTTACATTTTGGAGTGCTGCTATTTTCTCAGCTCATTTTGTAGTTGTTGTTGTATAACTTTCTTGTGACATGGTTATTTTTGAGTAATGGAAAGCAATTTTATTTGGAATTAGTTCTGAGTTTTTTCTTAGGAGCCTATAGATCTTGGGGTTGGGCCCAACCCAAGTGCCAAGGCTTCCTTTGTGTACTGTTATTTTCTTTTTATGTATTTGCAAATAATTTATGTTAAGTAGATTAGAATATTGCTTTGTTACCTAGATCATAGTTAATGATTAAGAAGTCTTTTCATATTCAGATTGATTTGATAGGTTAATAACAAGGAAGATCTTTAGAAAAAGGCTATCAGGCACCTCAGATCTCACCTCTCCCTTAGTGGGATTATGAGCTGGGACCAAGGTGACCTTGCTGCCACCAAAATCACTGTATTTGCTTCACCATGCAATTATTAGTGTTAGATTCTTATTTTATGAAGTTTATATCAGTTGTGGTTGCATGCTTAGGTTCATGATTGCTTATTTGCATACTTACTTCACATGATCTCATTGAAAACAAACTTCTGTTCATTTTCTTTACTGTTATCTAGGTCAGATTAGGTTAAAGTAGCTAGGTCCTTGATTTTCCAAGTCTTTGTTTGTGCTATTTGAGAAATAACTTGCAGAGCGCCTATAATACTTCTCCATCTACCCGTACTCCATCAACCCCACCTGCTCCATCCTCCAACCCAGATTCTTGCCTTATGTTTGCCACATTCTCTCACTTTGCCCTAAATTCCCATATTTTTGTGCAACATTGCTCTACCCCTCCTTGAACCAATCCAACCATCCTCACCACTCCTCAGCTCCATCCACCAAGTCTTGGACCTCCTCACGCCCTTATCTCACCTCCATACCCACTCCTTCACCTTTCTTCCTCCATAAATCCTCCAAAATCCCCTTTCTGAACATCCTGTAGAAAATTACAGAACATCCTGTAGAAATTCCAGAACAACTTGTAGAACCCCTGCAAACTTCCTGTAGAAGCTCACGAAAGTAGTTTATTGATAGCCAAACTCTGTGAAACTCTTTGGAAGGGTGCTATGGACCCCTTAGTACCTCTTTGAACCTTCTCGACCTCCTTCAAGCATTTCCTCTCACCAATCCACCTCTGCATAGTAAAGAACAGTGAAAGCACATGCATGATAATTCTGACAACTTAGTCAAAAATACAAAAAGATGTTTTCTTCAAATAGAAGTAGCTTAGACACATGTATTTTACCTTCCTAGAAGTCAATGGCATCTCTTTCGGTAGCTTTCATCCTCTTTCTTGCATCAGTAGGGCTAGATGGTAAAATTAGAGCCCACCATCTTACTGTCCCAAACTCACTCAGCGTCCTTGGTCACCCACAACGAAGTATACTTCGTTGCTGTAGGAAAGTCTGGTGTGACGAAATAGAACTGGCTCTCCTCTAGTAGCTCTCGCACTACTAGCACAATCGATAGTAAGATCCACGTGCAGTGGAATGTCTTGCTTTTCTCTTACACTTCGCGACAATTCGCCAGGAACTCTCAGCGAAGTTAGTTTGACTAGTTAAACTGGACTCCTTCTATGCATTGTTGTGTAAGTGCGACAATAGGTGCTGGAACCTCGTCAGCACAACACTTTAGCATCATCTTCCCTGCAAGGATCTGCATTGCTACCTCCATAGCGAGGTTGTAGATGCTAGAGATAGCATACTCGCATGAGTTCTTCACCAACTTGAATTTCTTCGTCATTGACTCTAGGAGCGCCTCCTCACCACCCTTGCCACCAAAGATCATAGTTGGATTTCCTCTTGTATATAGTAGGCATGTTATTTAGTGGATTAACATATCTATGATGGGTATCGACTCCTCCAACCACAGACACCCATCATGCACAAAGCACAACAGCTACATGATGACCAAAACTATCACCGGGGTGCGGTTATAGTGTGGCACCTAGAACAAGTTCAACAATATTGCCTTCTCTACCCCCTTGAGACACCTCCGTGGCTTCAACACAGTCATTCCCATATTTTTTTCTTTGACGTGGTGCATCAGCTGTTCAAACGCCATGTGAGGGAACTTCTCATGGTCCACTAAGTCCCAGTCTTCCAACTTCAGTATCGACACTTGGGCCAAGTGCGTACCATTGAAAGTAATTTCATCCGATAGTAGAGGGGTTTGCAGGGGATTCTTACTCTCATCAATGTCCTTTAGGACCTTGGACATAGGCTTGCGAGGCAGGACATACTCCGGAAACCATGTAATGGGGTTCGTACCCTAGGCTTCAACCTCCTCTACCTCCACTCGTACATCCTCATCGTCCATCAGGATGTATTCAATATCCTCCTCCTCTGCTTCTAGGTTTATAGCTTTGCCTTTATCCTGGGTAGTGGGATTTGGTGTGTTTCTCCTTGGTGACATGTGCACCGGTATGGCAGGGTTCTTTCCCTTCTTGTCCTTCATGGTCTACTTGGTTGGGGTTGGATTTAGTCTCAGTGTTCTCGATGATTTAGGGACCTCTACCAATACTTCAACCACTTTTGAGGCAACTACTTCTAGAGCATCTATTTCGGCCTCCATAGCAATTTCTTGCACATTCTCCTCAGCTGCCATTTCTTCAGTGTTCATAGCTTTTGTGCATGTCAACATGAACCTATTCACTAGTTCCTGTGTCTCCTTTGACAATTGTTCAAATGCCGGACTTGCTATCAGATCTTGAAACAATTCATAGTTGATGTGCACTTGATAGCGTAAAAACTCAATTCTCAAAATGCCAAGTGTTTTTCGCTGGCCAGCTACTTGTAATTTATAGGACATTTCAAATTCAAATATGACTATTCGCCCCAAAATTGGTTCATTAATGTTGGATATAAGCCATAAATTTCATATTAGATGCCAATCACCCACTCCATTTGGCCTTAATTCTACTGCCTTTTCATGAATAGTGACTTTAACGGTCACTTTCCAGCCAACTTGCACGATTTCTCCCTGGGAAGCGTAGCTCCCTCCACGCTATCATGGACCCAGTGGCACTTCCTTACTTCACACCATCTTCTAATGGCATAGCTCCCCAACCCAGGAAGTGTATTTTATAGACCCACACCTCCTTTCAGCTACCTAGAGTGCTAAGATTGTGCTACCTTCATTTAGTCACATGGTTAGACCACCGGCGTATGGCTTCAAGTGACCGCCATTCACTTTTCCTGGGAAGGTTTCTCCTTTCAATTTGACTAGCTATACCGCTCCTCTATCAGTAATGTCCTTAATGACATAAGACCCTAACCAGTTCATCCTAAACTTCCATGGAAATTTATCAAACTTATTGTCATATAGGGAAACCGGGTCATTTACCTTAGCTGAGCACAGCTTAATGTGTCAATCATGCCATGCCTTTTCGCAGTGCTTTTGGACCTGTTGTTGAAATCAAACTAAAAATATTTCTTCCTCCAGTTCATCCAACTGGGTGAGACTCTTTTCAAGGACTACATGTTCCATCATACTTATGAGTGATGCTATGCGCATTCTAGGCACAATATAATCCATAGGCATTACTGCTTCAACACCATAGACAAGCCTAAAAGGGGTTTGTCTAGTCAACGTCTTGCATGTCGTTTGATAAACCCATAGTATTGTAGGTACACATAGGTCCCAATCACTTCATTGAGCATTAAAAACCTTGGCCAGCATGTTTTCAAGGACTTTGTTGAATGCTTCCACTATCCCATTAGCCTGTGTGTGATAAGGCATACCCTTCTTGTGGTATACCTGAAATTCCTCTGTCAGCGCGCTGATCGTCTCATTTAGGAAGTGCATGCCCTGAACACTCATCAATATGTTTGGACATCCAAATCACATCAGTAGGTGATAAAATAGTAACTTCACAGCAGTTGTGCCCGTGCAATCCTTCACAAACTACGCTTCTACCCAATGTGTCAAATACTCCGTTATGGTGATAATGTACCTTTCTCTTGTCATTCCTTATGGCTGAATGGGTCCTACAAAATATATTGCCCATTTCTCGAAGGGTTGCAACGTCATTTGTAGATTCAAAGGCATCTCATCCTTTCATGATGGTCTGCCAGTCCTTTGACACACATCACATGCCTTGCAATATGATTTTGAGTCCTGATGGAGAGTTTGCCACCACAACCCTACACATAGAATCTTCTTTTTGGTTGCTCTTCTTGCATAATTTCCTCCTGCAGTGCCCGCATGAGCATCTGTGAGGATGTTGTTTCTTTCGAACTCAGGTACATACCATCACAATATCTCATCAATCCCCATCTTGTACAGATTCCCAACAATGACAGATAAATATTTCATGCACACCACTAATTCCTTCTTTTGTTGGACAGTGTATCCTTCTAGTGCAGTACCTATCGTCGGGAAATGTACTATGTTCGGAAAATGACCATCCATGACGTGCACTGCAAATAGATGCGTGTCAGGAAATCCTTCCTCCAAGTTGGTGGGATCTTCCCCTGTTTCGATGCATGACAGATGGTTTGGTCTCTCATTCAGTCATCTAGGCTTCACAACAACTTCAAAATCATACTCATGGAATAATAAGAGCCACCTGCAAATTCTTGCCCCCAAAATAGGCCTATTGACTAGGTGCTTCAGCGTAGAGTGATCTGTATACATCTTGAAATGGCTGCCCAGCAAGTAGTTCCTATACTTCTAGAGTGTATACACCATATCTAGCCCTTCGTGTTCAGTGGTGGAATAGTTCTTCTCTGCTTTGGACAAATGCATGTGCAAATCATCATCCCCATCATACTTGTTTGTCATTCACATTTTAAGCTTCCCAAACCATCTTCTCATCATCCTCCTACATGCATGCCAATCAGCAAAGCTTGTCTTGTGCATACCCCACCATCTTGCAGGCATAGTGTGCTATGTCCAGTCCAATGCTTGGAAGTGTTGCTTTTCTAGTACCTCCCTTCCAAATGCATCCAAAAATCTATATACCTCATTCAAGCCATCGTAAGTAGGCTGATTTAGAAGCTCTGAGGACACACAGCGCAACAATTAGGTCATCATGTTGCAATTCAACATAGTTACTTCATGTAACTAATTCTGCCAACAATCTATTTCTTCATCCGAGTCCGAAGTGTAGGAACTCTCGCGATCCCATGTAATCCATCCATTCCTGGTGGGATTCACCCAATCTTGGTCTTGCGTTGTTATCTTATAGATACAGTCCAGATCGTCATCACTCTCATAATTGCAGACTGGTTTAGTATAGCGCAATCCTTCAACAGGATCGAGGGGTACTATTACGTGCATCGATTGCTTCTCAAAGATCATCTTTTGATTCTTTAGATTGATTACCCCATTCATATCAATAGCCCAGTTAATTCTGAGGAGCACAGGATAGGGATTGTTTTCATCCACTATCTCTATTACTTCAAAATCAGCCAGTGCGCTCACTCCCTTAATATCCACGGTGACCCCCTGCAGCCGCCCCATGGGGATGATCTTTTGCTGATTCGCCATCCTTAGCTGAATCAGAGACCATTATATTGTAGGTCTCCCCATTCATTCCCAAGTCTACTTCGGTAGGATGTTCACGTCTGATCCCAGGTCCAAATTAATTTGATCCATTTCATACTCTTGGAAGGGTCCTTCATCACACCTAGACCTGGATCAGCATCTGACCCTAGGTCCAAAATAACCGGATCCATTTCATACTCTCCTATCTGCGCAGTCAGTCTCATCTCCCATCCCGTCCTTGTTTTATGCTTGCCAATCTTTTTTACTATACGCGGATCACCTAGTGCAGTTCTAGCACTTCTATTGATGAAATCTTCTAACCCTTTCACAACTTTACTATCACATAGTAACTTCATACAGGTCTCCAGGAAAGTTGTGAGCATAGAGGGTTCCATCTCCTGCTTAGGCTTATCCTTACTTCTTGAGGTGTAGGGCTCAGTGAAGCTCTTCTTAACTTCCATGAAGGTTTTGTGGTGCAACCTTCCCGAACGAATAAGAAGTAAGAATCCTATGGAATTGGGGAAATAGAGGATGCGAAGCATGGCTCGACCAACTTTTAGTTACTTACTTATTGAGACGGGCCCACCAAAAAAGCAATCAAGCCCTCTCCCCGGGTCGAGCGTGCGTTACCTCACCCTATATTATTTAGGGACGGAGCGTGTGCGCTCCAAATTGAACCAAACCTCCTTTGTCAGAGCTTTGCAAACCCATGTAGTATCCCCTGACTATTTCCCCTTGTCATCTCTCGTCATGATTCCACTTCTGAGCACTATATTTACATTTGGATCCTCTTCATGCAACTCAGACCTCATGATGAGGTTCTAAGTCAGCAAAGGTGGTAGAGCCCCTTTCTCACATATCCTAGCTATCAACATAGGACCCTCTTCTGTTTCATGATCAAACAACATGCAATACTTGTACGACAGATGCATTGGATTAGTGCAATCGTGGGCATAGTGTCTTGGTCCTCCGCAATTATAGAAAATCAACTATCCTTGACCTCTACTAGGTCCTCCTCTACCTTTGCCTCATCTACGCCCCTGAAATCTGGTCTGCACCATCCCTGCGCTTTGGTCAAGGGTCCGTGTTTCTGCCTAAAACCTATAGGTGGGGGTTCTATCCATCATAATTTCATAACTCCTGTAGGTATGCTCATCACGCCCTACCAACCTACAAAAGTTGTAGAAAATTTGTTGCACGTCAGTACAAACTTCTGTAGCAAGTGAGAATTATCTGTGGTATGTTTTCTAGCTACCTGACAGATAGTGCATCATAATGCAGGCCCCATACTAGGTCTTACTTAAGCTTCTAACCTTAAAGGCATCAGTCCTCCTCCTGCAATATAGTTCACAAAGACCAGGAAATTTTTTTTGTCATGACCCTGACTCTTGCATTTCAAGCACCATACCTCCTCGCGCACTTCTGGTCGAACTGTCCTATCCTGCTTCACACTTTGCATCTCAAGGCATAGATTCTTCATTTGTGCATGGATCTGCTGAACTCCTAGATTTGGATCTTGCATCAAAGTTTCATGTATTCTCATCGCAATCTCCAAGGCCTCTGCCTAAGTGGTTATCTTCTGCTGCGACAACACACTCCTTAAGTGAGGTAGTAGTGAAGCCACAAACCACTCGTTATGTTGTCCATGTGTCAAATTCATGTTGGCTTCATGGATTGTACACTTCAACTTCTGATCTACCTCCTAAGGCGTCTCGCCTAGTTGAATCGTGATTTCTTTGAGTTGCACAATCGATTACATAGATTTAGGCCTACTAAATTCTCTATTTAGTGCTGCCTAGATGTCTACCATTCCATCATTTGGGTTATCATTAGAGTACTTAATATACGAGGTTAGTGCACGATCTTGCAGAGCACTAACCAGTGTCAACTTCCTTATATGATCATCTGTAGCATCTCGAGCTTCCCATATGGCACTCACAATGAACCAGAATTGGTTTGGGTCCTCATTTCCCAAGCCTTTTAACAAAGGTAGGTTTAGTGTATTTTCCATACTGAACTGCGGTGGAGGTGGAAGTGGTATGAGTGAAGTTGGAGGTGATGGCTGTGAAGTTGGAGGTGGTGTGGGTGGAGGTGGTACTCATGGGAATCCTTGTCCTATTAACTGAATAACACCTCAGGGAGAAACCTTAGCTATCTCTTCCTTGTCACCTCACAGAGGAGAAATCAATGGACTATACTCTAGGCCCTTTTTGTAGGTTTTAACCCCATACAGAAATAACCTGCATACAAATTCTAAAACACATAAAATAAACAATGTGAGAGAATAAAACATAGAACACATATACACAGAGATTTCCCATGGATCCCAAAACCATGACAACCAGCTTGATTTTTTATTATTTTTCTTTCAATGCTATAATACATATTTATACATGTCGAAGCATCCAATACCATGGACCAAAAACCATCACATCCAAAACCAAGGACTGAAAACCATCGTGCCCAAAAACATGTGTGAAAATCATGAACAAAACCATAGGTGGATTCGCCCAACCTAACATAGGTTCCAAAACCAAAATTTTTAGGGGCGCTGCCACAGACCCCACAGAGTGGGGTTACCTGCACTCCTCAAACTCCCTATGACCCACCCACTACCCAATTGGCGCAACGAAGGTGGGGCTCTGCCCCCCTCTAATGCCCTACTAAACTACGTGGGCTAGTCATGGAAAGAATATAACACAACCCAACATTCTCCCACTTGTTGTTCTCTTTCCACAGGGGGCCACAAAGAAAGCTTCTTCATTTATCCAATCCTGTAATGCCCATTGTTTCTCTACACCAAGAGAACTTCTCAGAACTCACAGATTTTGTCAATGCATCTGTAGTATTCTTCAAAGTGTTTGCCTTTACCAATAACACCTTTTTGCCTTCTATCATATCCCTCACAAAGTGATATTGAACATCAATGTGCTTTGTCTTTGAATGATATGTAGGGTTCTTTGCCAAGAAAATTGCACTTTGGCTATCACAGTCTATCCTTGTAGCTCCCTTTACTAACCCCATACTTGAACACAATCTCTGCAACCAAACTGCTTCCTCGCTTGCAAGAGTGGTCGCCATGTATTCTACCTCTATAGTTGATAGTGCCACTATAGATTGTTTCTTACTCATTCAACTGACTACACCTCCAAGTATGTTAAACACATACCCACTTGTAGATATTCTCTGATCCAGATCTCCAGCCCAGTCTGCATCAGCAAAGCCATGAATATCCAACACTCTGTCCAATCATAGTTTTCCTTGGTAGCACAAACCATAATCACTAGTGCCACGCAAATACCTAAAAACCCGCTTCACTACTGTCCAATGCTCCTTTCCTGGTTTTGACATAAACATGCTCAATACTCCCACTGCATGTGTAATGTTTGGTCTAGTACAGGCCATTGCATACATCAGGCTGATGACTGCACTTGCATATGGAACATGGGACATATCCTCTTCCTCTTCTTGTGTCTTGGGACACTGTTCAGTAGATAACTTTACACCTACAGGAATAGGAACCTTCACTGGTTTAATATCCTACATATTAAACCTTTGCAATATTGCCTTGACATACTTCCTCTGGTTTAACCAGAGCTTCCTCTTTTCCCGATCTCTTTTAATTTCCATGCCCAAAATATAGTTTACAGCACCAAGTTCTTTCATGTCGAATTTGGAGGACAATTGGGTCTTCAAATCTTAGATGATTTATTTGTCATTTCCAACCAGCAACATATCCTCCACATACAAGACCAAATAAATAACATGGTCACCAATTAATTTAAAATACACACAATGATTTGCTTTACTTCTGGTGAAGCCAACTCCCCGTATAAATGTATCAAATTTCTAATACCACATCCTTGGTGACTATTTTAACCCATATAAAGACTTCTTTAACTTGCATACTAGTTCTTTCTTACCCTTCACCACAAAGCCTTCAGGTTGTTTCATGTAGATCTCCTCTTCCAGATCCCTGTGAAGAAATGTTGTCTTCACATCCATCTGTTCTATGTCAAAATAAAAATCAACAACAATAGATAAAAGTAATCTAATAGAAGTTACCTTAGCAACAAGAGAAAAAATATCACAAAAATCAGTTCCTGACACCTGGGAATAAACCTTTTGCTACCAACCAAGCTTTGTATTTCTCCACTTTTCCTTCTGTATTTGTCTTCTTTTTGAACACCCATTTGCTGCCAATGGGTTTCCTTCCAACCGGTAACTCCACCAGGTCCCAAGCCTCATTTTTGTGAAAAGATACCATTTCAGCAACCATGGCCTCTTTCCAGAGTTTTCCATCCTTTGAATCTACTGCTTCCTTCACAGTTTTGGGATCATCGTTAGTAATAGATAAAGCAAAATTTGAACAGAAAGCAGATGGACTATACCTTTCAGGCTGCCTTCTTTCTCGAACTGATCTTCTCATAGCCAGAGTTTGTGGCTCTTCATCTTTTGATTCCTCCTCTGTTGTAGAGTCTAATTCTTCCTCCTTTAGCTCAAACTCCATATTCTCAGGTTCCTTTTGTTAAACTTCATGTTTAATAACATCTTTCATCTCTTTGAACACCACATCTCAGTTGTACACAACCTTCCATGTGATTGGGTTCCAAAGCTTATAACCCTTTAAACAATCCTTATACCTAATAAAGATGCACTTTTCAGATTTACTATCCAAATTGGTTTATTTCTCCTTTGGAACATGTATATATGCATCACATCCAAATACCTTTAGATGTGAAACAGAGGGTTTCTTACCAGTCCATACCTCATGTGGAGTCTTATCCTCCAATGTTGATGAAGGTGACCTGTTGACCAGGTAACATGTAATATCCACGGCCTCTGCCTAGAATTCTTGTCCTAACTCGGCACCACTGAGCATGCTTCTTGCCCTTTCCATCAATGCCTTATTCATTCTTTCTATAACTCCATTTTTCTGAGGTGTATATGGAGTAGTCTTTTGTCGTGCTATACCACACTTCTTATATAATTCTTCAAATTCCTTACTGCAAAACTCTCCACCGCTATCTGTCGTCAGCACCTTTATCTTCTTCTCTGTCTGGTTTTCCACCAGAGCCTTAAATTCTTTAAACCTATTAAAGACTTCAGATTTCTTCTTAAGGAAATATATCCATGTATTCCTTGAGAATTCATCTATAAATGATACATAGTACACATACATACCCAGTGATAGAACCTTCACAGGTCCAAACACATCACTGTGCAAAATTTCTAATATTTGTTTCGCCCTCTTACTACCAAAGGGGAAACTCACCTGATTCTGTTTCCCATATACACAATTTTCACAGAAATCCTTCTACCATACCTTTACCATGAAGTATTAAAAGGCCCTTCTCTCCAATATGTCCAAGCCTTTGATGCCACAACATGGTCTTCTCTTTAGAGACCACTAGATTTTCTTCTTCACTTTTAGGAACCACAGAACTATTGCACCCATCAATAACAATTCTACCTTGTAGCTTGTACAGAGTTCCAATCCGAACTCCCCTAATCAATACCAGTGCTCCCCAAACCATCTTGCAAGTATCCTTCTCGAACACTGTTTTTACACCCGCATCATCCAACTTGCTAACATAAATCAGATTTCTGGCTAATGCAGGAATATGTAGAACACCTGGAAGTGTTCTAACCCTTCCACCTTGCAACTTCAACTTTTCTTTCCATGACCAACGATTCTAGCCTTCCTGTCATCCCCCAAGAAGACATCACTGCCATCATATTTCTCATACTCGCAGAACCACTCTCTATGGGGAGTGAAGTGAAAGGATGCACCTGAGTCAATCAACCATGCCTCATGATCTACATGTGTACTTGAAGAAGCCAAGTACACATCCCCACCTTCATCTGTGGTGGTTTTCGCCTCTATAGAAGGAGTATCATAAAATCCCTTTCCTTTATCAGGAACTTTAGATTTGCAGTCCCTTTTGAAGTGCCCTTCCTTTCCGCATTTCTAGCACACCACCTTTACAGGTTTTCCTGGAGATTTAGATCTCCCTCTAGATTTAGATATCCCACTCAATGACTTATTTTTTTTTCTGTTCTGGGACCGTCTTCATACAAACAATGCATCACCATTCTGGCTCTCCATATTTTTCTGTCTCATCTCCTCTGTCAGCAAGGATGAGACTATTTCATCAAAATGCAACTCAATTGCATTGCTACCTATTGTAATAACTAGACTATCCCACGAATCTGGTAGAGAACACAACAAACTGATGCACTTATCTTCATCTGAAATTTTAATATCAACATATGCTAACTAACTTATCATAGTATTAAATGCGTTTAAATGCTCTATCACTAAGTCTTCATCTTTTATCCTCAGGTTATACAGCTTTTTCTGCAGGAACAATTTATTCGCCAGAGATTTAGATTGGTACAAAGTTCCTAACTTGTCCCACAAAGCCTTTGCTGTAGCTTCCCCTGATACATTCAGCAATACTGAATCTTAAACACACAATCGTATTGTGCTCTTTTCCTTCCGATCCAACTTCTTCCGTTCTTCATCAGACACTCCCGCTGGTTTAGTACCTGGATCTACCGCGATCAACTGATCTTTATCCACCAACAGATCCTCCATCTTGAGTTTCCACAACTCAAAACTCTGACCATTAAATTTCTCAATCTCTATCTTTCCACTGCTTGCCATCTTCTTTCACCACCAAAATCGATCTCACAGATCTCCCACTGAACAGGGTCTACCACAGGCCAAAGCGAAACCCCTCATCAACAAAGGTTTCCCCTTGAAGCCAAATCTGCTCTAATACCAAATACAGGTTTTAACCCCGTATAGAAATTACCTGCATATGAATTCTAAAACATAGAAAAATAAACAATGCGAGAGCATAACACATAAAACACACAGACACAAAGATTTTCCCACTGGATCCCAAGACCGGGACTACCAACTTGATTTTTTATTATGTTCCTTTTAATGTTATAATACATATTTATACATGCTGAAGCATCCAATAGCATGGACCGAAAACCATTACATCCAATACCATGGACTGAAAACCATCGCGTCCAATACCATGGACCGAAAAACCATCACATCCAAAAAACATGTGCAAAAATCATGCACAAAACCATAGGTGGGTCCTCCCAACCTAACATAGGGTCCAAAATCAAAATTTTGCAGGGCATAAAGTGGGGTTACGGGTACCCCTCAAACCCCCCGTTAACTACGTGGAAGGAATATAACACAACCCAACAACATGATTTGAAACAATCATAGGACTCTGATAATTTTCATGGATCTAATTTGGATCACAACCTTCCCACTGAAAAAGCTTTTGGGTCACTAAAAGTTGGTTTTCAAGCATCGACTAAGTGAGGATACAACTTTCTCACTTGTCCAATCTCTATCCATTTTGCACTGCTCAGCTTTGAACCCCTTAGTCCAATTATGAGGTACTCAACATCTCCCCTGTGCGCCGTTCTCACCTTCCTGTCCAGAATTGTGTCTTCCTACAATTCATTAAGATGTTCAGGTAGCAAGTCATCAATAGAAGACAATTGACTCTACTCTTCGGGATCCTCAATTAGTGAAGGTTAAAATAATCTCAAGCTATCTGCATTTATGACTGAGTAGATGTGCATGTAAGCTGGTAGATCAAGGCGAAAATCATTCTCACCAATCTTCTCAAGTATCTTGAAAGGTACATCTTGATAGGCTTTAATTTTTTACCTTCCCCTTGCATCCTGTCCTTGCTGATATACAGCCAGAATTGATCACCAACTTGGAAACTATGCTCCATCCGATGCTTGACATGTCTTGCCTTGTATTTGGCCTTGCTCTTTTCCAGTTGTTCTTGTACTGCTTGGTGAATCTCTTGGATTTGTTCAATGAACCTAGTTTCCTTGTCAACTTCGTTGTGTCCCTTAACTTTTTTTTCCTTACCAAAGACAAAATCTAAGGGCAACCTTGGTGTGAAACCAAAACATTTCTCAAAAGGAGATCTCTATGTAGAAGAATGTTTGGCTCGGTTGTAAGCATGCTGCACATAACATAAATGCTCATCCCAAAGCTTAGGATGCTTGCTGCAATATCCCCTGAGTAACTGGATCACTGTCCTATTGACTACTTCTCTTTGGCCATCAGTTTGTGGATGGAAAGCTGTGCTTTTTCTTCAGTTTGGTGTCCATCAGTTCCCACAGACTTGACCAAAACATTCCCACAAATCGGGTGTCTTGATCATATATAATAGAAGTGGGTAATCCAAAATGAACCCATACATGTTGAAAGAACAGTTTTGTAGTTTGTTTAGCTATAATCTGTTTATTACAAGGTATCAAAACACACATTTTGCTGAACCTATCCACAACAACATACAGATAATCATGACCTTTCCTAGATTTAGGTAGTCCTCCAACAAAGTCCATGGAAACACTCTCCAAAGGATGAGAAGGAATTGGTAATGGAGTGTATAAGCCTAGTTTTCTATTGTTGGGCTTGCTTTTAGCACACATAGTACAACCTCTTACATATCTAGAAACTTTTTCATTCATTTTTGGCCAATAACAAAATCTTTGCAGCTGTGCAACTGTTTTACTTACCCCAAAGTGACCTGATATTAGAGAAGTGTGTGCTTCTCGAATTATATTTACTCTTTCAGTTTGTGGAATGCATAACTTCCCACAATGATATAGGAGTCAGTCCTTAACATGATAATTCAATTCTTCTACTCGTTTACCTTGAGTTAAAGTTGCATATACATCTTTAAAGTCTATATCTTGAGCATATTGTTCAATGTAGCTCTCATGTAACACAGAATTATGCTTAAGTATAGTAGATGCATTTATAATGGGTCTAGATAACATATCTGAAACTTTATTGTGTATGTCCTTTTTATATCTAATGACTAAATGAAACTGTTGTAGAAAACCCATCCATCTATATTATCTTGATTGCTGCAACTTAGTTTAGGAGTGTAGATATTGAAGTGGTCGATGATCAGTATGTATTAATGTCTCTTTGCCCATTAAGTAATGTTTCCACTTTTTCACACTTTGTACTAGTGCATACAATTCTTTATCATATGTGGGATAGTTAACTACTGCAGAATTAAATGTCTCAGAATGATAACATATGGGTCTACCATGCTGTATCAACACTGGTCCCATGGCATCGTCACTGGCATCCATTTGGATCTCAAAGGGTCTTTGAAGATCAGGTAGTGCTAGTACTGGTGTTGTACTAATCTTTTCTTTCAAGGTGTCGAAGGCTTTCTGTTGTTTGCCTCCCCACTAAAACACTTTGTTCAATCCTATTAAAGCATGTAAGGGAGCTACAATTAAGAAAAACTTAGAAATGAACTTTCTCCAATATTGTGCTGCCCTTAAGAAGCTCCTAACTTCTGCAGCAGATTTGGGTTTAGGCCAGTTTACAATGACTGCCACCTTAGAGGGATCTATCTTCAATTCACCACCCCCTACTATATGTCCGAAATAATTTAAAGATGATTTTCCAAATTCACATTTTGAGAGTTTAACATAAAGTTTTTCTCTTTTCCAAACATCTAGTGTCTGCGTAACATGCTTGAAATGTTCTTCCCATGTTTTTCTAAATATCAGAATGTCATCCAAATATACAATAACAAAATCATCAAGAAAAGTCCTGAGTACATCATTCATTATTCTCATGAAAGTAGCAGGAGCATTAATTAAGCCAAAAGGCATAACCAACCACTCATACAATCCCTGCTTTGTTTTGAAAGCAGTCTTCCATGCATCTTGTTCTGCAACTCTGACCTGATGATATCCACTATGCAAGTCTAACTTGGAGAAATAAACAACTTCTTTCAATTGATCCAATTGATCATATATGCGAGGAAGGGGATAACGATTTTTTATTGTTATCTTATTTAGTGCTTGGTAATCAATGCATATTCTCCACAAGCCATCTTTCTTTCTCACCAAAAAGATTGGAGACCCACATGGTGATGTGCTAGGTCTGATGAACCCTTTCTTGAGCAACTCTTGCACCTCCTTCTTGATTTCTGCATTCTCTAAAGTAGACAACCTATACATCCCAATGTTAGGCAATGGAGCATCTTGCTGCAAATTAATTTCATGAATTATTTCCTTTTTGGGTGGCAAACCTTTAGGTTCTTGAAACAAGATATCATACTTTGAAACAATTTTTTCTAAATTAGCTTGCTTTTTAGCATCACAACCCTCAAATACATTGGTTTTATCAAGTTTGTTGTCCTTTACAACCATCAGTACAAATTTTTTGCATGAATTTATCATTCATTTCATCTGCCCTGAGTTTATTAGAGTATAATTATTCTTAAGCTTATGAGCTCTTACAAGGTATTCAATTCCATCCTTAATGAGTAGATACTTGTTCTTACCTCTATAGAAAATAGCTTTTCTATCATATAAGTAAGGACTTCGTAAAACAATTCCACATATGTCTAAAGGAAATATGTCTAACTCAACCCCATATACAAATGTTGACCCAAAAGAAAACTTGAGTTTGCATTGTCTAGTCACTTGTAGTTGTGCTTTATCATTTAACCATCCTAATGGGTATGGTTTCTTGTGAGGTGTAGTCAGTAATCCAAACTTCTTTACAATTACTTCAGAAATTAAATTTATTTGTGAGCCACTATCAAACAAAGTATCAATCGTTTGATGTTTGGAAATAACTCGAATATGGAAAAGCTCATGTATTTTTCTCTCGTTTTCTTCATCATAGTAGATTGTGTAGAATTACTAGTAGATGCTTCAGAATTCTTACTTTTTATACCTGTGGCTACAATGGTTGTTTCATCTCCTGAGTCTAACCCCAAATCTTTTTGAATAGCTGCAACAGTGTTCTTCTTCTTGCCCTCAAATTTCTTAGGTCTTAGCTCTGGATGTAGAATCCAATAGTGCTCATCATCATGCCCATCCTTCTTACAGTGAGTGCATGAAGACTTTCTTTTTTGTGCAGTGTTGGCCTTCCTTTGCTTCAATTTCTGTTTTCTTTTCTCCTTATTCTTATTTGCAGTGGGTTGAGATGATCCCCAAACTTCTAGGTTTCCATTCTTTCCTCTAGCTTCTAGATGCGTAGCTTGAACATATACCTCATCTATACTAGTGGGATTGAACATGAGGATAGTGTGCCTCATGTAGTTGTGTAGACCATCGATGTACTTCAACAGAGTCTCACATGAGTCTTATGAGATTCCTAGAATCAATGCTGTCTTCTTAAATTATTGGGTGTAACCTTGTACACTTTTCCCTTTTAGTTGTCGAAGCATTTTCCAGCTCATCATGGCTTGCTTCATGTAGGCCATTGATTGCAGAAACAAATTCACTCTAGACAAAAATAGTCTTACCATGTCTCTTCATGTCAGCTTGGGTCCTGCCTTCCCAGCAAACCAAGGTAGTGCCTCTAAGGCGTAGCCTGGCCAGCTGGATCTTGCTCTTGTCTGAATCAATACTTTCCACTCTTCAATAAACATCAATTTGTCTAATCCAGTTGTCCAAATTTTCTGCATTCAACTCTCCATCATATATTGGTAAATCAAATTTAACATCTAGTTTAATCAAAGATGTCTTATTTTTATGTTCAATGCTATTAGGAGGTGTGAGAAAGCTTTCTTCCTTCCTTTTCCTTCAGAGTGGTCATGGAGGAGAGACTCTTCTTCTCCTTTATCTTGTTTGGAGCCTGATGCATCTTCATCATTGTGTTTTCTAAAGTCCTTATACACTTCCTCTACCATGGACCTTATGGCTAGGAAACTATCTATAAATTGAGAGTCTGGCCCCATAGAACCTTCTTCTGACATTGTCTTATAAGGATAGACTCTTCCAATTTCAGGATTAGTTTCGACCAACTCTCCTTCTCCTAATTTGAGCTTTGATCTAGTTAGCATCCAATAGCTAAATCCAGCACAAGCTTGTCTAACCTTAACAACCTAGAGCTCTGATACCACTTGATCTGAAATCACCCCTAGGTGACCTCAGGAAATTAATGAAGGTATTATAGACTCATGTGCTGGTGTGTGCCTATGTTATTTTAAGCAATGGATCAATAATATTGCGAAATACACTGGCAATTGGAAAATAGTAAGAGAAAGATAGCAAGCAAATGCAAAACACAAGAATTTAATAAGGAGTTCACCCAGTGCTCCTGGGCTACGTCTCCTAGTCCAACTTTCAGTGGTGGCCTTTTATTTATTGTGTCTTTGAGGAGATTTTTTACAATGAGGAGCTCAATTTGAGTCTTCTGCAACAGATGATGCTTAGTAGGGTGGTACTTGGATTCCCCAAGCCACTGGAGTACACAGACCCCCCCTACCAAGTCTTGACCTCGACTGGTCTTAATAGGATGAGTCCAATTTGGTACTTATTTCACGACAGATACTTCACAGGGATTACTTGAACCTCTCAAGCCTTCTCGGTTCAATCTGCTCGATGCTACCATAGCTCTGCAGGTCAGCTCGACTTCTCTATTCTCTGCTTCTTGCTTCACTCTCTATTCTGTCTCCTCTGTCTCCTCTGTCTCTTCGTGGCTTAAAGCTAATCCATCCCTTGACTGTGCGCTTCCTCTTCTGTCTCTTCGGATCGCCTATCGTTGTCTGCTTGGAATTCCTTGCTTCTGCGTCATTGCCATTGTGTAATGTTTCACAGGGAGGTGGCCACTTGTCCCCTCACGAACCGAGTGCTGGCTCTTCCTCGAACAATCATTATTTTGGTTACTTTGTGAAATTATTCATCTGCCAGCTCAGTGGTCAAATCAGACTTCAAACCTTTATATGTCTCAACTTATTCTTCCACCAAATCCAGTCTCCCATCGAGTGCAATCTCCATCGTTTGATCTGGGCCTCCATATCCTACGGTCATCGCTTTTATCGCACAAGTGACGTGCTCGACTATTATTTAGCGATGAGAGCGGATTTTCTCTCTCATCCACTGAACACCCGTCATTCAACATGTGGAATCGCTGGGTCCTCTAACAAACCCGCTTATCGCTCGAAATGCCTCCGATATTCCGCCAATTTTGGGGTGCGGGACCTGCTTGTCATTTTAGCGCTTTTCCCACAATTTCTTAGGTTCCCTTGTGACCGTGCACTCTGGGCCTTTCCTTTTTGAGGGGTTTTGTCCTGCAAAGTGCCTTTGTGCTAATCGCGCATCAGACAGAACCTCTATTTCTAGGTTTGAGCCTCCCAACTACCATTTTTGTGCCATGAACAGTCCCCATAGGCCAACGGTCAGTGCACTTTGACCGAAGGTCCTCGTTGCTCTGTGCTGGTTGCAAATTACCATTATATAGAGGTTATTTCTAATAGCTCATTGTTTATAAGATTTTGAAGTTTGCCATGATTTGAAATAGTCATAGAACTCTGATAATTTTCATGGATCCAATTCATATCATCTAGGTATTCATAGAACATTGTGTTCATAAAATTCATGTAAACACCTAGAGAATTTGTCAAACCAAAGGGTAATACTAAAAATTCGTAATTCCCAAATCTTTTCTTAAAGGTTTTCTTTGGGTTATATTCTTCCTTGATTCTCAACTATTGATATCCTGATCTCAAATCTATCTTTGAAAACATAGTTGCTCGCCTCATTTGGTTGAACACATCATCTATCCTTGGTAGAGGATATTGATTTTTGATTGTCACCTTGCTCAAATGGTAATAGTTAATGCATAATCACTGAGACCCATCCCCATAGGGATATGTTAGGTTGTATGAAACCCAAGTCTAATAATTCCTTTAATTGGATTTGCAACTCCTTTAATTATGGAGTTGACATGTGATAAAATGCCTTCTTAATAGGCTCTATTCATGGCTTAAGGTTAATGGTGAAATCAATTTCCCTTTTTTGGAGGTATTCCAAGCAATTCTTCAGGAAATACATCCTTAAAATCAATAAGAATTGGATTCTTATCGATATTTTCAGAGTCATCTTTATCATTTAGAGCTACTACAATGAACATTTGACATCCTATTCATCTATATTTCATTAGTTTCATTGATGAGATGAACCATAGGGACACCCCTCGGTTCCATCGCCTCAAGGAATTTCTTTGCCCGACACCATCCGTGAAATGCAGTATCTTGTCCTTGTAGTCTAGAATTGCCTCATCTTATTCTAATCGATCCATTCCTATGACTACATTATAGGATCCTAAATTTGTAGAGTACAACAATACCTTGGTTTTACATATTCTCAAATCCACCTCACAATCCCTTACCATTATTCCTACATTTCTTTTCATATGACATGCCGTCTCTGCATGACTAAAATCATGTTGTGCAATTGCTTCATGTTTACTTTTTGATAATGAATTTAGAGAAATAAAAGAATAAGTAGGTCATGGATCTATTAAAATGAAAAAAACTAGTACCATCAATATTACTTAACATCTCCAACAGTAGACTAGTGTTCAACTTGGATATAGTTCATCGATACATGGATATGATGAGCTTTTCCCAGGTCCTCCACTGTGGTTGATGTTTAGGTTGAGTGGTTATTACCTATATTTTGAGGGAAATCCCTCTCATAGTGTGGACCTTTGCAATTACAACACATCTTCTTAGGAGTTTGGCTCCTACTACTGGTTGAATTGGGAGTTGGTCTAAGTCCCTGCTAGTATGAGCTAGACTATTGTGATTGGTGCTGAGGTGTTGTGGCACATTACTACTACATAGGACCGTATTACAATGACTGACTAATTTGTCGAGAGACCATGCGTGATTGTTGATTTGGATGCCTATATGGTGCTTTTCGGTTCTCTTCTGACTTGTTTTGATGATTGTTCACTAGTCCCCTTTGAAATTTTCTATGAACCATATTATTTCCATCTGACACTCCTGACCTTGCAAGTTTTGGTGGCCTACTTGGTCCACTGTTTATTATCTCCACCTCAATGATGATTTCCCATTGAACTTCCTCATGCAAAGTGTGAGGCATCAAGATCTTAATGTTAGCCCAAATGTTAAAATCTAGCCCATACAAAAATTTGTTCACTTTGATATTTTCAGTGTTTAGATGAGGGGCATAATGAAGAAGTTCCATGAAACGAGACTCATACTCAGGCACTAATTGATTGCCCTTCTTCAATGCATTGAATTGATTGAGTAGTCTTTTGATGAATGCTTCTGACATGTAGCATTCTCTAAAATTGTCTTCAAACAAATCCCAAGTTACCTATGAGATATCCATCCCTAACTAGTGTCTTCCACCAAAGTAATGCATTTCCCTTCAACTAGAATACACCAACCTTGGACTTCATATTTGAGGTGTAGTCCCTAAAGGTAAAGCACATAGCCATGTTTTATAGCCATGCCTCTATAGTTTGACTATTTGTGTAACCCCACATTCTAAAACTTTTACCTTTTCCAAATCTCTATGCACATCATTTTTTTGTAGGATTTGAGGGTGGTTCATTTTATGTGACAAATCCTCCCTGTTCCCATTCCAAACGGTTTATTAACACTTCTAACATATGTTGGAATAACCTCATTAAGTTCAAAAATTTTCCGATAAGTATATGTTCTTGTGCCGTGATGGGCTCCATGTCATTAGGTGGGGTGACAAGAGTTGGTTGTTGTAGTGGCGCCATGTTTTTCCCTCTTGTAGGCATACTCCTTTCTGCTCCTCTTCTAACCATGAGTACCTATTTCAACAATACCAAATTCCATTAGGCTATCTTGTAATTTACTTTGACATTGAAAGTGACAGTGGTTCCACAATTACTTTCCTCAAGCAACCCTTATTACAATGCATTTACTCACTATTTCAAAGACTAAGATAAGATGCCACTACTTAAGTTTATCAAGTTTCTCATTAAAATATCTTATTCCAAATAATAATACTATAACATATATTATTTATAAAAAATTCTCATATCTTACTATTATCTTATGTGAATACATTCAAGTTGATAATCCAGACCTAATAGGCTGCTCTACACTAGTTTTCTTCAACTACTTGCATAACTTTTGGTGGGATCTTACAGTGAGTCAACATTATTTACACTTTTACTTCTACCTAGTTTTATGCATTTTTAGAGTACCTTTTATGCCAAGAGTTGCATAAATTATGGTAGGTAGCATCTCTTGGCAAATTGGTTATTTAACTTAATAAAAGAATGTCAAAATCTTGAATTTATATTCATTACCATTAAAATTTACTAGCCATTTAATTATTGCCATGGCTAATTTTAATTAGTAAAAATGTATAAAAAATTTACAAATATAAAATTTAATTAAAAATAATAAACTTATTTACTACATTTTCTTCATTATACATAAATATCTAATTTTTTATTATAATTAATTTTTAATAGTAATTTTATATTAAATTAATTTAATATAACTTTCTTTAAATTTAAATTGTATACCACTATATATCTATATCTATATAATATATAATTATATATATATTTATTATATATATATTATATATAATATAATTATAGATATATAGATAATATATATATATAATATATATAAATATATACAAATATATACATATATACATAGCGAGTGAGGGAATTTACTGGACAATATGTAAATATCTGAGTGCTCTTTCATTCCACGTTCACCATTCGTTCAAAGAATGCTTTATGCGTTCCTTGAATTTGGTTTCATTAGTGCACCACGATCTTAAAAGTCAAAGGAAATTCCATGAAAAGATGTTAAGAGTCCAAGCAAAACACATGAAGACATTTACACAAGGAAGATCTCATGAGAAAGTGGAGCAAAAGTGGAGGAGCTTTAAATAAACACGCGTCTATTATTAACAACTGCACTCAGTGGTTACCCATGGACTCATGAGCCATCAGTTAGGTCACATGAACTCGAAGTGGTTTTAAGAGATTTTGTCTTAACTATGACTTGAATTAACAACTTGTCTTAAGAGATTTTGATTACAAATAATATCCTATGAATGGAATACAAGCACTGGTGCTTAAACACCCATTAAATTATATTTAGAACTCATTTATCACCCATGGTTCATTGATCGAAACTTGCTTATTAAAAACAAGAAACAATTTTAATATTCATGTCATAGCTATACTAGAAATAGAGGAATGTAGAGAGAAGACTGGTCAGTTTCAAAATAAGATAAAACATGTAGGAGAGAAATTTGAGAAACAAAAGAGAAACTAGCAAAACTACAGGGTGATATGGAAGTCAAATACAAAAATAAATCATCATAAGCTTCATATTAACACAACCAAGAAGGAATTCCAAATTACAAAAGGAAAAAGGGGCCCATAGGTCTTAGAGTCTGATACTAAGTGTAGGGGCCTTCCCTGTGATGCCAAATTTTTTTGTACAATTTAGACACAAGATAAAAACAATGAGTTCTAGATACAAAAACAAAGTTTATAATTAACTAAATACCAAGTGATGTGATTTAAGATACATTATTGTAAATAATATGCAATTAGGAATTCCATTTTAAACTAGTCATTCATTAACCAAAACCTTTATGAAAATCACATATTACTTAAAAATACACCAACATTGGAAAGACATAAGTTTAAGATACACACACCAATATGCCATAATTTTTAAATTCAACCATCATAGATTCACTTTTATAGTCTGGTCACTATACATACAACAACAATCATGTAATAGAATTATATGATTACACAAGGCTCCCATTCACCAAGGATTGGAGGTTTAATCTCAGATTTGCTATTGCTTGCACTCACTGGTCATTGTCCATGTTCACATGCAAATGATGATGCATCCTGACCAAACATTACTAACTCACTGGTTGACCTCCAAACCTACTCCTTGTGTACTCTTCTTTCCCACGGAACCTCAACATGCAATGGGGTTGTAAGTAGAGGATGGATACTAGCCAATAGAGGCAAGCACTCCTAGCTCAACAGCTCCCTCTATAATGACCTCCACCTCACCAAACTCATTATCGGCCTCGTAGTCACACGCAAAAACAATACCTAATCCATCCAACAATATGGGAAAAAGGCCCCTTCTCCCATAGCTTGATCCTTTTATAGTAGGCTTCATAGGTGACATTTTATACTTCATGAAAAATAACTATTTTTATTAGTTTAAAAGTTTGATTACTCACCTACCCATGTCTCACCCTCTCACCAAGGCTCTCCTAAATTATTTACTTAAATTCTTATTCAAAATAATATTTTTCCTCACCCCAACATGACTCCCTATGTCATCTCTTAGTTGTCTCTTGATCCCATTTTCTACTCCTTAATTTGTGTTAATGACTAAAGTAAATTGTTAGATCACAGATTTGGTCCCCCAAATACACTATATCTTAAGTTAAATTGGCCCTTAGATGGAGATCCTTGTGTTGGCTCTTGTCACATGGATATTCTTTCATGAAACTAATTTTTCTAATTTAATTTATTATTCTTTAATTACATTCACCGTCCTCTTTTCTTAACGAGCTTCAACTATTCTAGGCTTAATGTTTCAAATTAACTCTATGTTCTTCCCCTCCTTGCTTATTAAAACACATATGTAGTTTGGATTTACTTTATATGCACATTATCTAACTAAGATTTTCCAAAAAAGGGAAAGGTAGAGTTCTTAATTGATTCAATATTTTATTTCTTTATATTCTCCCTTTACCCCGATGTTTACTCTTGATTTAGTTAAATTTGTTCTAAAATCTCACTCACTTCATTATGTGAATTAATATGATTACCTTATCTTAGTTATATTTCTATGGTTTCTTTTTATGTTAAGGGTGCTAAGTTGGTCGCACCTTTTAAGAAATCCCCTTTAAATTTCCAAGGGTTTTGTTGTAACTTATTTTGACACCCTTGAAAATTACAAAAATTTTGAATTTTAGCCAGTCTACCTCCAGGCTAAATCCTCAATCTTCTATCAATTTTCTTCGGAAATTTGAGTAAATAGACAAGAAAGTTTGAGGTCATTTTTCAAGAATTGAAGGATTCAGAGCTTCATTAGACCCTCTACATTGGAAAGTGCTTTAAAGAATCTTTCCAATGGTATATAAAACTCCCCAAATGGAACCCTAGATCAAAATATAGAGCAAGTTGAAGTTCACTCGTCAAAATCCAAAACACAAATGAAAAAGGCTAAGTGTTGAGTCTCGGATCCCAGTGATCGGAGGTCCTGCAGTATCGACAATCGGCAATCATAGGTTCAGAGAAATCGAAAATCGACAATCAAAGTTCCAAAAGGGCATCACATATCACATTATATATCTTGGTGCTTTCTAGATGGAAAAACTAGAGGAATTGGCTTACAAGGATCATTTTAAACATAGCTACTAGTAAACCTCTAAGGGTCTATAACCTATCTTCCTCTACATATACATAGTCACAACCAAGGGGATTTGAACTTTGGAACTCTCAGTTTTCATATATTTCACATTACTTCGATCACCAATTGAGCTGACCCCCTGGGACTAGTTTAAGTTATAGTTTTATTTATTTTTGATATTTTTAATCTAAGTTATATTGTTTTGAGAAAAAAAATTAGTACTTTTTTTTTAGATTGAATAATTAGTAATAGAGTTTCAAGTAATCATAACAATATACCATTAAAAATTGAATATGTCACTTATTGAAATTAAATTTGAGTGAGAAGAATAACAATCATTCCACCTAACTAAGTTAATTAACATAAATCAATAAAAAAATTAATATAGTACTTTATATCTTGGAAATAAAAACTTAATCAAAACTAATCTTAAATTATTATTTGAAATGTCATCAAATATATTTGAAAAACATTATTCATTACATTTATTCATTAGATCTATAAATATTTTTGGGTATTACTCGACTTGCATGGTACCTAATAGGTAGTCATTGCGGGAAGCAATTGCACCTAGAACATAAGTTTGTGAGACTCTAAGATTTCACCACCTAACAACCATAAGCGTAACGTTCTGTAATACCTTCAGTCAATCTTACCAAATATGATTACAACCACCTAGGGCTTTTGAAATTCCACTTTAAAACATAGTCTATGGATTATTTAAGGAGTAATGGATCTACTAGGCTGGAGTATTTTTCTTTTATAGGGAAAGGCTACTTGAATTGAATTATCACTTCATCGCATGAAAACCACTTTGCACCAACTATGCACATAATTTCTTATTTTTGTTTGTTAATTTGATTCACTTCCTTATCCCTTTAGCCTCCTAGAATGATATGCCCTCACCCTTAATTTCCTATCAAAGGATTATATATCCCTGCTCGATGAGTTAGGTTCCCTCCTCCTAGAATACCTTTAGGTTATAACTCTTCTTATTCATTTAGTATTTTGTCATCTTCTACTTCGACCCAACCTTATTAAACCCACACCAAATTAAATGGTTAGAATTTAGAGAACTCATGTGATTGAATTCTATTCACAAGATTTACATATTAATACATAATGTTCATAACCTTGGTTTTCATCTTCCAATAGGTCGCTTGGACTTCAATTATCGTTGGAATTCCTCCAAACCAACCCTAATGGTTTAGGTGTCCAAAATCCCCCCTTTTAATATGAAGGGGGTGTATATGAGTCCAAAAAGAGAGCCGAAATACAAAATTGTGGAGAAATCAATGGTTAGATGTGCTCTTTGTTGGACAGTTAGTATTGGTAGGTTGGTCGGTGGCATAAAGTGTGTTGACATTGATAGAATCTAGGCTAACATTGATGTCAACTAGCCTAGAATTAATGTGCATGGTGTATCGAGCTCAGGGGGAGACCTATGGTATTTGCAGCCTTTATTAGAGAACCATCATAGTAGTAGGTCTATCATAAGAGTTATTAATCCTATATCTGTGTGTTGCACTAAACATTGTCACCTTGACATTCTGCAATCTGTGTGAGTCCATTACCACTCATACTTTCCTCCTTTGCAAGTCTTAAGCCTCAACTCCTCATATCAAGCCTTGAAAATAAGAGAAATCCCTCAAAAGTCTCTAAAACGTTGGTTTTGCACTTTCTCTTTGCATTACTTGCAGTCCTGCACCTAATGGTCATGTCTCCTATGCACCTGACCACTCTGTCTCTATGTTATTGGCACGGACCCCTGTAAAAGTTAAAAAGGCGTGAGTACATTCTAAAAACTCACTTTCAGTCATTTCTAGAAGCTTTTGGAAGGAATCTCGAGGTGGCAAGTTCGCTCTCTTAAGATTCATGCATCCCATACCTTAAGGAGCTAACCCCTTGATGTGAGGAGCTTATCCCTTTGAAGGAGGATTCTATCCCTTCATAGGTGGACCTGTAACCTCCTTCCTTGCACTTTAAAAAGAAGCATTGGGCTAGTTACTGGGGAGGTTAGAAGCTGAATATTCTTTAGGTGAAATGTTGTTGGAACATAGTCTTCTTAGTTGAGTTTTGATGAGGAGAGATAACATACCTCTATGATCTCATTTGCAAGAGTGCAAGCCTTTCCAAAGTAAAGGAAATTCCTATTTCATACCCCAGGAAGAGCTTGTTCAACATCAAGGCTGAAAAGGTTGTAAGGTTCTTCTACTTCAAAGTTAATACAAATAAGTTTGTTTTTCTCAATAAGCTGTTGGTTCATGGTTTATTTTATGGATTCCTTGATCATCATAATAGACATGATTTATGATATTTCCTATGTAGGTGCTATTTAATGTTTGCTTGTTTGTGATTGCAGGTCCTCAAAGGTAACTCTTTCAAACGATTGAAGGATGGCTACTACGGACAAGCATTAGATCTAAGGTAGGGTCTTAACACCTTTATAATATTTATTTATAAATCGGATATGTCTAGAGAAAGATAGATCTATTTTTATGTTTGTTTCTAGACTATCTTCTGATACTAGGGAGATCGGGCATGTTCACAAGATTGATTTATCCGGCCAACAAATTGGTGGCTCCGCTGGGGAAGGTTTTTAATTTTTGGTTTTCCTTTGTTTTGACTTGAGAAACTTATTCTCATTTCTGGTTTTTGATTGATGTATGTTGGCTTGGGTAGTTTTTAGAATCTAGATTGTTTTTGTTTTTTTCGAAGTTTTCAAGGGACCTCACTTTCTCTTTACAAACAGTGCGGGCATATCCACATTTTTCCTTTAGTAAACAGAGCGAGACCGCACTTGTTTCTTTTGGAAGCCTACAGACCCTGTAAATTTTTTTGAAAAACCTAAAATATTTTCTTCCAATTAAGTTTAGGTTTTATTTAAGATTTTTAGTGTCTACCTAGATCTGTATTTTCCTGTCAAAAATGTCTTGTGAGTGAGTTCCAATGGTATTTTTGTTTTAGATGATTTTCTAGAAGTTTTGCATGCTTGGAGTGGTTTTCACTTGGTCTCTGTAGTGAGTCAAAGATCAGAAGCTTGAGAAACCTTAGACCACCCTGGTGTCTTTTTGTCTTCTTGATGAGTCTGACTTGGTTGTGAAATCTATCCTTTGCGAGAAATAGATTTATTTTTCTCCTTGCCAATATTTGAATTAACTTTGTTATAATTTTTGAATTTCATTTTTACAAAAGAAAACATATTTGGATGTTTTTTGGTTGATTTTTTATTCTCAACAAATGAATCCTTAGTTTACTGAACAACTAAGTAAAACGTCCTAAAAAATAATTGAAGCTTTTTATTCAATTAGATTTTTAAAAGTTTTTAGATCTCAAAATTAGTTTTTGTAGTTTTGAGTGTTTTTCTAGAACTCGTAGATCTCTTTTAAAGAAAATTGTTTTTTGTAGTTTTGAGTTTTGAAAAAGGAAAGGGATTTATTGTGAGCATTAATTATTTGTTTTGTTTTGAGTTCTTTTTGAAAAAGACAAAAAGCTTTTCTTTCCATTTCCATGTTGAAAGAAAGAATTGTTTCTTAAATAATTGCATTCTTAATCTCTTTCTTTTAGCTAGGATTTCATTGAAAGAAAAATGAATTGCTTATCATTTTAGGTGCATCTTTTTAGTGTTTTTGGAGTCGAGTCTTCACACCATCAAATTTTCATTTCCATACCTATTGACTTAAAGAACAACCCATAAAAGCAACGCTTAATTAAAATTGATCTAGTAATCTTTTTTATTTCTAGGGCTTTTATCACCAATATAGCTTAAGCTAGTATCTTGGAGTAGGGAGTAATTAACTCTCCAAGATAGTTAAAACAAACAAGTAGATACATCTTGCGGTAGGAAATAAATCCAATTGTAATTGATACATTCTGGGAAGATTCTCTTAAAGGAGTCAATCACGAGATCATGTCTAAATCTTTGAGACAATTAATTCTGTTTCATTGGGAAAGATAAAAGATTTGCACATATTATAAATGGTAAACCTCGGATTAACCATTGTCGAGGAGCTTGGGGTCACTTGTTGGTAAACCTTGGATTGACCATGTCGAGGAGCCTTCAAGGGGATTCAGCTTTGTTACTCTGCCCTTGCTCGTAGATCAGATCGTAGACTATTCCCCTAGTTGTATTTGTTGCTGTTGGTAATCTTAGTGTCCATAAACTTAAGATTATTTCCTAAGGTGATGGTGAAGGAAGGATATCACTGTACCTAGACCAGACGTTGACTAGACTCACTTGGACTCTTTGGGGGGTTCTCTTCACTCGAGATGGTTTTGTGAAGAAACTTGTGCCAGTCTATTTCATTAAGCAAGTTGTCGTGGTAACTGTTCCAACCACCCTTTTTGTATTAAATTTCTATGAAATTGGATTTCATCACCAACTAGTGTTTTTAGTATGGGAAGTTACTGTTTGTGTGTGGTCTGAACTCTTAGATTTTTTAGGCATGTGATTCAGTTGTTTGTTTCCTTAGAGACTTTAGGTGCTTTTATTGAAATTTTCTTTATTTCCGTGTGATTATTTTCATCCTACACCAAGAGGTTATTATCCTTCATCGATCATGTCACGACAATCGTCTATGTTTTCCCAATCACCGGAAATATTTTTATACGTTGGTCCTTCTGTTCCTTCGGGGTACCAGTCACTCTCTAGTAGCTTTTTAGGAGCATCTCCTTGACAAACTGAACATTAATTATCACCTGGTAATAATGGAACTAAAACATTGAACGCAGAGCAAATTCTTATGATGTCTGGTAGTATTCCAAATCCTCAACCTCAAGGTAGTCAGTTACCGCCTGGGGGGCAACCTCAAGGATAGTACATACCTTCGGGACAGTACATACCTCAAGGTCAACCCCAGACTCATTACATACCCCAAGGTCAACCCCAGACTCAGTATACTCCTCAGGATGCTTATCAACCCCAGAATCAGTACATGCCTCAGGGTTATCAACCTCAAGGTTAGTACCGAACTCAAGGTTTCCAACCACCTTCTGATTAATCATTTTTACAAGGAGATGGAAATGTACTGCTTAATTATCAGCCCTATGCTCAACCACATTATGGTCCTCCATATGCACAACCTGTAATGAGTCCATACCCGGAATGAAAATGGTGTGGAATCCACCTCAAACTCAATAGACTATGCAACCTAATGTGTAGTTATCTAATCAACATGGACAACCTTTGGTTTTTGGTCCAACCCAGCAACCTGTCCAACCTACTATTCAAACCTCTGCACCTGGTTTAGTTCAGAAACCTAGGTCTAGCTCACCTCAGACTCCGCCTCAAACTGCTACAATTTCTGTTCAACCTACCACACCTATTTCTGGAGTATCTGTAGCTCCATTTTCTACTACCCCTACATACGTACAAACTCCTCAAGTCTCTGTGCCACAGTCAGGACCTATAGTTCAGACTTCGGTCCAGATGCCTGCAGGACAAGCTGGTCCAAGTACGATTGCTACAAGTTAACCGTAATTCACCTATCAACCGTACCAGGGATAGTATCAATCTGATCCTACTGTACAAAACCCAGTTTATCAGTATCAACTGTGTCCTGGCTATAGTTATCAATAGCCTCAACAACCTCTGTTTGGTCCGGTTAATCCTAGTTTTCCAAGAGGTTATAACATTCCTAATGAAAATCTGATTCCAGGTTATCCTGGATATCCTCCTCCTGGAGCTGGTCTCGTTACTCAAGGTTTTCATGACCCTAACCATCAGTTACCATTTATTGCAACTTTGGATTTACCTGATTTGTCGCGCCTTACGAACGATCCGATTTACTATCTTCCGTATTGGCTGCCAATGCCTAATAATTTTCCCAGTGATATCCTGAAATTCGAGGGTAAGTCAGGAGAAGATCCATCAAATCATGTTATAACTTATCACCTTTGGTGTGCATCTAATTCAATAGTTGATGATTTAATTCGATTGTGTCTTTTTCAAAGAACTGTTATTGGTCTTGCTGCCAAATGTTACATTGAGTTACCATGAGGCTCTTTTAATAATTTCAATCAGTTAGCCACTTCTTTCTTAACTGATTTTCAGTTGCCTGTCGGATACAACAATGGCACAAAACTGTTCATTTCACTAAAACAATCCACGTCCACATATATTTCTGATCATATTCATGAATGGTGACGTAGAAGGCGTTTAGTGAAAGTTTTCATTCCAGATCAAATTTTAGCAGAATGGTTCATTAAATCATTGTTACCTAAAATCATTGAAGATGTAGCTAAGGGAGGATTTGTCACTGAAGAGTAAGTCATTGCTCATGCTGAGTACCTTGACCTCGTCTATACGCAGTTAGGTACTTTACATGAAAAATCCCTGATCTTCCAAAACACAGTCAAACAACTATAGCTCCTTCAGGCTCTCATGCTGCTGATGGTATGATTGGTTCAGTTAATACTAAAAGCAAGAAGAAATCTTCAAAGAGTTCTTCTCCTACAATAATTTTACCTGATTCACCGAAAGGAGATTCTTCTGCTGAAGTTTCTGCGATGTCCATGTTGTAGATTCGTCCACGACCAATTCCGGTAGTAAAGAGAAGGGGAAGAACAAAACCAAACAAAATTCAAAAGATAAAACAGATAAAAATGAATCTACTGATGAAAAATGGAAACCTTGCTATCCTTGTTTCATTTGCGACGAGGATCCTTTTACCAAAGAATGGCCACATCGACTAGAGGTTTAGAAATTCGTTAAAGATTCTCAAACACCTGTTGTCTTGAAGGTTCCTTTTCCTACTCAAGATAGTAAGATGGCTGCTTCTTCCTCGAATACCTCAGAAGAACCCATTACGATGATGTCTCATGTCAGGATTGCGACGCGATCACAAGATTATGATAGTGAAAATCCTGTTGATGGTAAAGAAGCAAAATCTTCTAATTCAGACAGATCAACGACACCTCCTCCTAGTTCTGATCCACTATAGATTGAAAAACCCAACCCTGACTTAGTAATCAAACTGCCTGCTAAAGGTATATTTCGGAAATCAGCTTTCAATCCACATGCGAGAGCTGCCTAGAATTATAACATTGTTGAAGACTTAGCCATTTCCCCTTCAGCAATGTCGGCTTTGGAAGCGCTGCAATCATGCCCAACACAACGTAAATTACTATTGTCTGCCATAGGAGCTGTTGCTATTGAGGATCTGAACCTAATAATCTTTGATTTATAGGATAGTACACCTTGCCTACCTCATCAAATGGCTTTCCAGATTCCAGTTTTAGTCAAAAAAAGACCTTGCTTTTGGACTGTGATTGATGAAGGGGCTTCTACGTGTATTATCGATCTAGTGTTGGAGATCGCTTGGTTCTCCCACACTTAATCAGTCTCCGACAACTCTAAAGGCTTTTGATGGCTGAGGGTTCCATTCTTTTGGTATTTTGCAAGGTTTAGCTATAGGGGTCAAAGGAAAAACCGTAAATCTAGATGTGGAAGTGGTTGATGCCCCTTTAGATTACAACCTTCTCCTAGGTCGCAGTTGGTCTTATGCTATGACTACTATTGTTTCCTCGGTCTTTCATCTTATCAAGTTTCCTCATAATGGAAAGATCATTACAATAGACCAGCTAACCTATTTCTCATCCGACCCAGCCTCTACAGATAGTTTTCAACACATGACTATCCCTTACAGAGATGTTGGCTTAGGTTTGATTAAAGATTTTGGTTCGGAAATTTTTCCTTCCCTCCTCCTAATGTATTGCCTTCTATTGCAAATATTCATATGATTTCATCGAATACTATTACTTTTGATGATCCTCGAATCGTACCTTCCAATTCTAAGGTGGATTCATTTGATGGCGTAATGCCTTTGAGTCCCTTTGAAATTGCATATCAGGCTGTACAGTCATTTTCTGATTCCTGATCCAGGTCAAGGATAGTTTTTTCCTGTGTCAACCTCATTAAAAATTGAAACCGGGAGTCTCGAGGATAATTTTTTCCAGTGTCAACCTCATTAAAAAATGAAACCGAGAGTCTCAAGGATAGTTTTTTTCTTGTGTCAACCTCGTTAAAAATGAAATTGGATGTCTCGAGGATAGTTTTTTCCTGTGTCAACCTCGTTAAAAAATGAAATCGGATGTCTCGAGGATAGTTTTTTCCTGTGTCAACCTCGGTAAAAAATAAAACTGGATGTCTCGAGGATATTTTTTCCTGTGTCAACGTCGTTAAAAAATGAAATTGGGTGTTTCAAGGATAGTTTTTTCCTATGTCAACCTCGTTAAAAAATGAAATCGGATGTCTCGAGGATAGTTTTTCCTATGTCAACCTCATTAAAAAATGAAACTGGGTGTTTCGAGGATAGTTTGTTCCTGTGTCAATCTCGTTAAAAAATTAAATCGGGTGTTTGCAGCATAGTTCCTTGTCTTGTGTCAAGCTCATTAAAAAATGAAAGAAGGGTCTCGAGCATAGTTCCTTGTCTTGTGTCAAGCTCGTTAAAAAATAAAACAAGGACTCTAGAGCATAGTTCCTTGTCCTGTGTCAAGCTCCTTTAAAAAATGAAACAAGGGTCATGAGGATAGTTCTTTCACTGTGTCAACCTCTTTAAAAAATGAAACAACTCCCTTTCCAAATCGATTCTTTGAGTCTTTCCAAGATCTTGAAAGTGAACTTTCATTCCATCCACTTCGTTGAATGTAATCAAGCTTGGGGGGCATGTACCTCGATTTGAGTCATTATGTTGGGGGCATGCGAACTTATAACAAGCATAGTTTTTCATTTCAAGCTTGTTTAAACATGAAACTGAATCCAAGTAGAGTTCTCTATCGTTTAAGCTTGTGTAAAAATGAACCCATACTCGATTTACATCTCATGATCACCATTTTTATCCGCTAAATTCTACTAGATGAGCCTTGGTTGTTTTCATTCCACCGCCACCATCTCTTTGGCTGATCATATGCTTTCACTTGGTTGTTTTTCCTTTCCTGAGGGACCATAGCGATGAGTGGTTTTATTAGCCAGCCTCTTAACCATTACATGTTTTGAGCAGTTCCACCATTTCCGGAACCAGTTGCTACCCTTTATACCACTCGTTCATCGAGGATGAGTCTTCTTTAAGCTTTTTTTTTACTTGTAAAATATGAAAAGATTGCAGAGTTTTTCCCTTTTAACTCGTTAAACAGAATAAAAAGGTGGTCCACTTTCAGCTCTTTTCTTACTGTATAAACATGAAAAGATCACCAAACTTTTGTTGTTTCAGGTTCGATATTGGTTTTGAAACGACGTTTCTTCGATCACTTTTTTCTTTTTTGGATCGGAGCCACTAATTATGAAAAGTAATCCTTGATCGTAATGGGCAAGTGGTTCTCTTGAGTATTATTTTATACTTTTTTGAGCTTGAGGGACACAAATTTACAAAAAAGGACCCCCATGGAGTTTTCTTAATTTTTTCTTCTGACTCCCTAAAATTGAAAAACACTGAGTTTCCCTATACTAGACTCGTTAAAATTTAATAGTAAAGGACCTGTTCAATTTTAAACAGGAACAAACCACCTCCTTCTTAGGGTTCGAATTTTAAACTAAGTTGGACTCATCTGAAGGATGAGCTTATAAACAAGCAAATGTTATCCTCCTCAAGCTTGTCAAAATGGTGGGGGAAAAGAGAGAAAAATGAACCTATTTGTTACACTTTGTTTTTTGGAAAAGTCGTTAACCACTCTTGAACATGACACTTTTCATTCACCTGGGTTGGGAAATCCTTTGCCTAACAGTTAATCAAACCACATTGAAAGTCTTCAGCTGGTTTCTGGGTATTAGCTTTGGGTCAATTGTCACCAAGCCATCTGTAGTGTTGTTATGTGTTCAAGAGATCAATTCAAACAAACCATTCATCTGCAAAATATCTGTCATCCATTTTGACCATCCCTGAGTCAGTCCTTTCCGATATATTTCTTCAAAACCTGATCTATGATTTCATGTTGTGGGCTTGCCTACGACGGATCGATTTCTATCGACATCAGCTCCTTATCTAGGAAGTTGATCTAGCAACTGTCAATACCTTGAAATCTGCATGCCCTAATGGTAGATTTCTCGCCTTCGATGATAGGTTGCATCATTGACCTTTGATTAAAGGATTCCATGACATGTTCGACTTTGGCTCATTTATTCACATTTCATGGATTGTACTAAGTACTTTGAGAACCATTGATATTACTGGTGGTTTCTTTCACACTTGTTAAGAGTTCACATCATTGACTGGTAATCAAGTGGTTTCTACCATGTTCGACTTCGACACATTCGTTCACATGGATAGAATCGTACTAGTTCAGGAAGCAGAAATCAAGACCCTGGATCTATTTTCTACCATCCAGGTTGCGAGGAATTTTGTTATTCATTGTACAGTGGACTATTCATAAACAGATGACTGCTCCCATACTATGTCTACACATGTTTATACTCTTGATGTATTACAAAATCATTCCTGTATCAGAACAATTTAGTTAGTTTTATAGTCAGTTTTAATCTGAGTATGGGAATGCCTACCTCAGCGATGATATGTCTACATATATATATTTTGCATTGAATTCTTTTTACAGGTTTCAACTGGGTGTCCACAGGATGATCCTTGAAATGATAAAGTACTTCACTCTTCATAAATGACAGACTCTATCTTCATTTATTATAGACTTCACACTTTAGGGGGCAATCTGTTGCACTAAAAATTGTCACCTTAACATTCTACAATCTGTGTGAGTCCATTACCACTCATACTTTCCTCCTGTGCAAGTCTTAAGCCTCAGTTCCTCATATCAAGCCTTGAAAATAAGAGAAAGCCCTCAAAAGTCTCTAAAACTCTGGTTACGCACTTTCTCTTTGCATTACCTACGGTCTCACACCTAATGGTCATGTCTCCTACGTACCTGACCGCTCTGTCTCTGTGTTATGGGTGTGGACCCCTATAAAAGTTAAAAAGGTGCGAGTACATTCTAAAAACTCACTTTCAGTCATTTCTAGAAGCTTCTGGAAGGAATCTCGAGGTGGCAAGTTTGGTCTCTTAAGGTTCATGCATCCCATACCTTAAGGAGCTAACCCCTTGATGTGAGAAGCTTATCCCTTTGAAGTAGGATTCTATCCCTTCATAGGTGGACCTGTAACCTCCTTCCCTCCACTATAAAAAGAAGCATTGGGTTAGTCACTGGGGAGGCTAGCAGCTGAATAGTTTGAGGTGAAATGTTGTTGGAACTTAGTCTTCTTAGTTGAGTTTTTATGAGGAGAGATTACATACCTCTATGATCTCATTTGGAAGAGTGAAAGGCTTGTCAAAGTAAAGGAAATTCCAGTTTTGGACCCCAGGAAGAGCTTGTTCAACATCAAGGCTGAAAAGGTTGTAAGGTTCTTCTACTTCAAAGTTAATACGAATATGTTTGTTTTTCTCAATAAGTTGTTGGTTTATGGTTTATTTTATGGATTCCTTGATCACCATAATAGACATGATTTATGATATTTGCTATGCAGGTGATATTCAATGTTTTCTTGTTTGTGATTGTAGGTCCTCAAAGGTAACTCTTGCAAATGATTGAAGGATGGATACTACGAACAAGCATTGGATCTAAGGTAGCGTCTTAACACTTTTATAGTATTTATTTATAAATCAGATATGTCTAGAAGATAGATTTGTTTATCTGTTTGTTGCTAGACTATCTTCTGATACTAGGGAGATCAGTCATGTCTGCAAGATCGATTTATCCGGCCCACACTATGATGGTTTTAGAGTTACAGTATTTGAAGGAATTTCTACCTCAGAATACTAGCTCATATGAATTTAAAAATAGCATAGTTGGATAGTTCTTAGAAACATTAGAGGAAATTTTAGCCTAAGACTGCCCATGAAATTTTCACATAATTTCCATGTCATAATATGTAAACCTATCAAAATCCTTTAAATTTAAAATGAGGTACATGTAAATATTTAGGAGGGAAAAGAAGAAAAACTACTTTTTTTTTTAATTGTATTTTTGGCTTATATCCTTATAGTTTTACTTAAATTTCAAGTGTAGACACTCGTTGGATGTGGAATTAAATTCCACATCCAATGAGTGCCTATTATACATATTTTTGAGAAGACCCACACTAATAAAAATTGCATATACATTAAAAAAGTGTGTCCAACAAGATTTTTTAATGTATCTTCAATTTTTATCAATGTGGGTCTTCTCAAAAGTATGTGTGATGGGTACTTGTTGGATGCGAAATTAAATTCTGCATCCAATGAGTGTCTGTACTTTAAATTTGAGTAAACCTATACAAATATAAGCCAAAAATACAATTAAAATAATAGTTCTTCTTTTCTCTCCCAAATTCATAGCCCTTATTTTATTGCTTTTCCTTAGGAGGCCACTTTTAGGATTAAATTTCCTCTAATGAACCTTTCCAATGGTATGCTGAAGGTTGAAAAAGGTCTTCTAGATCAAAATTTATCACCAGTCAAAGGTTGCAAACCCAAGGGTAAAAAATCTAAGCGAAATCTAGTATTGGTGTTGGCGGTCTCTAAAATTGGTAGCATGTTTGGTGGTTCGATAGGAGTGGCAGACACACCACGTCAGCATGAATCATAATCTTAGGAGAGATGTGCAAGGGGATTCCCTCATCCACGTCACCCTTAGAAGCATTTCCTAAAAGCACCCAATATGTGCACAAAGGTGAACCTACAAGAAGACATAATCCCCAAAGGAAGCATTGAGGACATAGGCAATGATTGGAGGAAGCACTACAATGGGAGGCCCATTAGACAACTCATCTTAGAGGTCCTTCCCTAAAAGAGCCAAGTGCAACAAAATTTGGAAGATCCCAGGATGATGTACGTTTGGGAAACATTGCATAATGAGCAGAAAAAGGGACATGGCCCAAGACCCCTTTCCCTCTCCATATTGAAAACTTTTTAATTGGCTTGTGATGACATCATCATGATGTCAGCACAGGGGACACATGGCATGTTTTTTCGGTATTTACAGGTGGCTTAGTGGGAAAAATATAGGTGACACACGTCACCACTCAAGAGTCACCATGTGGTGTTGATGACGCGAGCACGATGTCATCCAGTCAGGTCACCCTAGAAGGGCTTCCCTATAAGTTTTATAAGGCATGCATGCAATGATATCTAGAATGAATACGATTTGTGACATAGTGGAAAGAAAATTGTAGTGACAAGTCAACATGGATGGTTGATTTGTCCACATGTCAGATGTGGTACACACAGAGATACATCATCTCGGATGCGTTGCCTCGAACGAAAGTAAAAGGTGCATAAGAGGTAGCTCCAAGCTGAATGGGTGCTACGACATTGTGGCATCACAGTGGCAATGACACATAATCCTGACAATTTCCCTATTGGTCCATGTGTGTGGAGAGTGATCCCATATAAAAAACAATCTGAGAAGTCATTCACTAAGAAGTCTTCATTATTGCGCACAAGTAAAGGGTCAGGATGATGGAGGAATGTTAGTTGGCACTGACAGGTAATCTTGGTTTCTATTTGATATGCATGTATTCACAATGAAGGAACCACCATGACACGTATTCCTAGAAGGGTTTAGATTGATGCATTATTAAAAGAGGGACCCCCAATGGACATGTAATCCCAAAAGGAATATCGAGGGATAAGGTAAAGCACCTAGAATTCCATTTTTGTGCATTATATGTCACAAGAATGGAAGAATAATTCATGGTGATTTATACCTAGAGGTTATTGTATAAATGGGCACACAAGACTAGTTTTGCGATGGATTTGAGTGTTAAGCAACCAAGGGCTTTCACGCTGAGTTCAATGAAAAAAATTGCTACGAAATACGTTGAAATGGGCCTTTGGGATATATACAAAGAACCACAAGAATATGTTTAAATGAGATGAAAGGGTTAACAACAAGTTCTCTCCATATTTAGCATCTAAACCAAAATTGGTTATATGCCACAATTGGATTATGTAGGAAATGAATGGCTTGACACCCAAAATTTCATAATTGGTGGAAATGAAAAAATTAGCACTAAGGAAGAGTGCCTAGGCCAGGAGACTAAAACTGCATGGATGATGATCTGTAAAGAAAATTAGTGGAATTCAGGATGAATCTGAACAATTCAAACCTAAGTGCTTCTCATTCCATGAAAAGATAACGAGAGAATGGCTCTGATAGTACTATGATCATATCACAACATAGAGATCCATGTTTATGTTCTCCTCAATCCTTGTGAACCTTAAGGAATAGTAATGGAGTGCTAGTCTGATGTTTAGAGATTTTATCAAACATAACTCAATTCAGACTACAATTATTATTATCGGCACCACCACATTTTACAAAACTACATTTTAAATTATTAGTTGAAACTACCATCAAAAATATTTGAAACATGTCATTCATTGTATTTTTGAAAGTTTTGGGGGCATTAGTCCACCTACATGGTGCCCCCCAAAAATTCATAGTGTCAATATCATGTTTTGAAGATAATTTTGGGGTTTTCTTCCACTTTAAACCTATGTTCTTGATACAAACACCAGAAACAATCTTAGAAATGACTAAATTTTTTTGTTTTGTTTTATTGAGAAGGTCATCAATACAAGGAATCAAGCATGTATGCATATCCTTGAGACTATAATATCCTTTTTCATATATTAATCATCATTGCAAAGTCAAAAGACATCACCTTTCATTTTTTCAAAGATCACTAGTTTTCTCTATGGAGACACACCAAGCATGACCATCCTCAAAAAAAGCATATTCTTTAATTGTATGTTTAGTTCATTATTCTTAGGATTTTTCATTCATTCATTAAGTCAATGTTTTTCATCAAATGGAATTCAAGTAACAAAAGGGGAAATAAATATTTCAACCCACACAACATAGTACGTTGATGCAAGGAAGGGTTATTCTCTAGTTCAATTGAATAAATCCTAAAACATTTTTTCAAAGACTTGTTGACTTTAATTGTTAGGATAAACACACGGAAACATTTCATTTAATTCTACGAATATCAATTTATTATTCTAAACCATTAACATTACCATCCTTCACTACATGACACTCAAAAGAATCCTATGGGTTTCCAACCAATCCATGCCCATTATAAAGTCATAAGTTTTGACCACTTTTCTATATAAACTCATATGAGTTGGACCCCTAATGTCCACTAGAAAATTCTTGACAAGAGGACCTACAAACTTCTTTAAAGCATCATTCTCGAGGGATACAAGACCAAATGAGTAAAACCAAAGAAGAAATTAAGCTATTTATATCATTATGGTCAATCAAAATAAATATGGAAAGCATTTTCCATATGCTTTATTTTTCTGATGTCATTGCTAAGTTATCTTTTGAGGTAGTCAAGAGCTTATTTCACGAATTGACCATAAAGCATAGGAATTATCCTTCCAAAAATCATGAGATAACTATGAAAAGGGAAAGTAAAAGGTGAAGAGGGAACTATATCTCTCCCCTTTTGAATACAAGTATGATTTCTATAACCAATAAAATGATGTAGTCTAGATTGACAAATTATATGAAATTTAGGAAAAGAACACGCAAAACCATGAAGTACTTCTTACTTAACTCATCCAATGGTGTTCTTGTCAATACTTATAATCATAAAAACAGTGAAGATTCTTGGAAATCCCTTTCATCTTGTGCCTAAGGTTGCCCAACATTATCACTATAGTTCATTATAAACATGCTCCACATTAGCTGTAGGATTCCTTCGAACCCTAACTAACTCCTTCAATTGTTCAAAACAAAAAATAAAAAGGAAGTAGTATAGCTCCTTTCTTTTTACTCATTTTGGTATAATCACAAACACCTCATATTCATGGATTCTCTAGACCTTCCTGTGTCCATTCTACAATAGCCTATATAATATTACCATTGGATTTCTCTTTCGGCTTACAATGCAAGCATAGTTACAAAATAATCGAGCACTTATACATTTGTTACACATCCAAACATATAATTTGTTGTGTAAAAGAACACCAAAAGACGAAGCATAAAATCCTAGAAGTTTTAAATGCAAAGGATTTTCTCAAAAAAAAATTGACATTCTTCACCTCTGCATGCTTTTCCACACTAGGTGAAACCATGATATTTTTAAACTACATTTAGATTTATAAAGATTAAGAGGTAACACCATAGGTAGAGGAAAGAGAACCAAGTTAAGGAAGAAACTCAATGCATGAGAAGATCAGTGTGCATTTCTTGTGTTTCAAATGACATGGGAGGGAAATGGGCATGTCATTGAAGGAGGTATCAAATGTTAGTGCTTCCTAATCATGCAAAAAATAAAACTTACAAGAATGCAAGTGAATGTTTTTCAGAGTTGCATCAACAAAACTAGGAAAAGGAGTAAAAAGGAGTAATGAGGTGCATTAGGTCTACAATATGAAAAACATAGAAGGTAGAAATCTAAGGTGTAGTTTAGATAGGACGAACTGACATCCAGATAAAAGGTGCAATTTTGGTGAGGGCACCCATATTGAGGCAACAAAACTTGTGGCTTTCACACAATTAAGCAGGCTAGGAAGGAACTTGCTCTAATACCATGTTAAACACACACCAAAGTAGATAGGAAGAATATAGATAACTCATGTGATTTCATTCTATTCAAAAATTGACATATTAATACATAGTTTTTTAACCCTTGGTTTTCATCTTCTAAGAGGTCGCCTAGACTTCTATGGCTGTTGGAATTCTTGCACACCATCCTTATCAGATTAGCTGTCCAAAAAATCCCAACCTGTTAAATGATATAAAAAATAATACATTATACAATTAAATGATAAAAAAATATTATCATAAAAAATTTGATGGGTTTCAATATTTTAACTTTTAAATTAAAATAGATGAATATAAAATATTCTACTTCACCATAAAATAAAATTGAAATTAAAACATTTTCATAATAAAACCATTTTTGAGATAGATACATATTAGTAATTCAATATCCCAATTTTAATCATTAATCACATTTGAAGTGAGTCGAATACGTTTTCGTATTATGGCTAGATTTTTGTTTGTCCTCTTAACATATTTAATTTCAATTTCGGTTGATTTTTTTAAAGGAAGAAAAAACAAAACATTTTCATTAATAAAATGTTTTACATCTGCTTACATTTTGTTCACCTTTTATGGTAAAAAAATAGTTCATATTAGCATTTTTTGTGAGGCTATCAATTTACTTTTCATATGGGAAAAAATATAGTAGAAAAAAATTTCATATTAGAATTTTTTTGTGAGGCTATCAACTTACTTTTCATATTCGAAAAAATATAGTAGAAAAAAATCTGAGTCTTCAAGTGAGAATAAGTACATGACCAAAGGCATTACTAGAGAAATATAAAAAAAACAAGGTAGAAGATTATCGTTGACTACCCAATGAGAGAAATCAAACATGTAGCTCTCCAGATTGATCATCAACTAACCTTTTTATACCCTCGTCTTGCCAAAATCACAATTAGGACTCTAATCACATCATAAATAAAATGGACTAGGCGAGGGAAAATTTTAAGGAAGGAAGAGAGAAATCAAACATGTAGCTCTCCAGATCGATCATTAACTAAACCTGTTAACTCTTGTCTTGCCCAAAACACAGTTGGGACTCCAATCACATCATAAATAAAATGGGCCAAGGCCCAGGTGCACATATTACCAATGAAGGAAAATAAAAAAGAAAAGAAAGGGACAAAAAGGAGACACCACCATCCACTATGCAAACCTCTAAAGGGCCCGAATGAATCCCCAACAGAGATTGAGAACCTCAAAAAATTACAAAAGAACCCTAGCTTTGAATAGAACCATCCACAACCTATTCAAAGTGCAATATCCGGGTTGAAGACACAGAGCATGCTTTGAAAGGGAATCAACTTTAGTGTTCATTCTCTATAAATGTGGTTAAAGGTGACCTATGATAAAAGATCCAGAAGGACAGAAATGTGATGCATCAAATTAAGAAGAGGTGGAACTTGAATAACGAAACTACCTTAGATCCATTGGGTAGTGGAAAGGGAATCTTTGACCACCCGAATGCTACCAAAATAGAGCCACTGGGCCACCTGTAAATCACCCCATAATGTGAGCATCTCGGCTTGACAATTGTCAACTAGGCCACCAAACCATTGGAAGTGAAAAGATATAAAATGGTCTATATGAAGTGTGACACCGCACCCACATTGCCCTCTAGCATAAGCCCCATGAAAATAAAAAATAGGATGAATATTATCTAGATCAATAAAAATTACAGTTTGAGGGTAAACCTTGGGGACCCATGGTCCAATCTCCATAAAGAGTGTAACGATGTGGAGGGAAGAAAACAATGCATCTATGGATGATCCTTCAAATATATATTCATTATGTGCTTGCCAAATACCCCCGAAACTATAGAGAGGAACAACTCTATAAGCCTGATTTTGGCATTCCCAAGAGCATATCCAAGCAGTCACCAAGGACATATCAGCTACAATCTATATACCCAGTAGAGAAGTCACTCACTTCCAAATGTCCCTTGTGAATGGGTGAAGAATGAAAAGATGAAGATAATCCTTCATGACTTCCATACAGAGGGAACATATGCCAAGCCCGCTAAAAGCCTTCTTCAGAAGTGTGTCCTGTATAAGAATGCGGTTATGGAGAATTAATCATGAAAAGCATAAAAATCTTAAGAGGAACTTCCCAACCCACCAACCTAATAGTGAGCTCAGAAAAAGGGAGGGACTGTGAGCAAGAAATGATATGCTAATATGCTTTCGATACAAAATTTCTACCATTGAACAAATGTTTGCCCCACATAAGTCTATCCAAACATGGAGTCCACAGAATACCAACCTCGCAGATATTACCTCAATATGATTCCCATTCAGCTTCCAAGAAAGCAGGGATGCCAATGTCTCGAGCGTGAGGCCAAGAAGCGGTAGATAGAGGCAATTGATGTCCCCTCCCAATGCTGGCCAAATTGTTGAATCCCTGTTGATTGAGAAAAATGACTAAAGGAATTGATAGAAGATGTCATCTTGGTATGCTTTTAAATGCATCCAAACCCACTAGAATTCTTCGCCCATCCTCGACAAACTAGAGAAGTTTGCTACATAAGCTTAATAGCGTCATTCATTCTACAGTATTTTCCAAGGTCTATATTTTCCAAAATATCTTAGTTCCAAAGGACTAGTCACACTCCCTTCAAGCATGAGAAGCCCACAAAAGAATCGAAGTTCATTAAATGGGCCAAGACCTTGAGAACCATGGGTTTTTTAATAGATACTAGAGATTTTGTAGCCATTTGAAAAGAAAAGAAGAGGCAAGTATATGTCGTCCAAAAATATTTGGAGTAATTATTCTATAATTGTAGTATTTCTTTGTGATGTGTGGATTGCACCATTAGAGTTGTTCACAAATTCTTGGGAAAGATCAAGAACCTACAAGCGGAGAAAAAGAAGAACTTCCTTTAGGAGATATCATAGGTCTACACTAACTTCACATCTCCTCTTGTGTCTTCGAGAAGAACATTATTTCTTATGTCGATCATCAACAAATAGTCATTGCTTCCCATGATATTCTTGTTTTTTTGTTATGTCTAAATAGCTGATTCATTCATGTTTGATTGTTTCTTTAAAGTCTATTTTTTATTTTTTATTTTTTTTGTATAGGTAGCCACAACCTATGCATAAAGTGGAATTTGGGCCATTTCTTCAAGAAAATCAGTATAACACCACGTCATGATTGAAATCACTTTAGTACCTTCGTAATTTGTTTTGATTGCAAGGACAACATGTTGCTTTATTTGGGAGGACGGGATGGGGGACATGGGGTAATTCTCCCCACTATTACATCTCACTATTACATTGCTAATATTCTAATCACTTCATCCTCACAATTAACATACCTTCCATAATTGCTCGTACATTAAGATCCATTATCACACAACATTTTGAAAATCACAAAATAAAATAAAATTGACATCAATACCTTATTTAGAAATTACTAACCCTCATCTTACCATTACATGAATGTTGTCAATGTTTCCATAATTTATAGGGTGTGATCTATAAATATAAATTCAATATCATCACTCATTCTACAATATTTTCCAAAATCTCTTAATTCCAAACATTTTATGAGATTGTTTAACATATATTGTTGTTATTGTTGCTAAATGATAATTAGTAAGATGATTTCATCCAAAATTTGTCTAACTTAAAACAACAAAAAAATTTACTACTAGTCACAGAGTAATATTATAATTATGTATCTAAAAAAGAAATATAAAAACTTGTAAATAGTATATGTTCTATTTTAAACAATAAAATAGCTCGCATAAGCAGCCCAAGATTAGAATGGAAAGAAAAAGAAAAGCAACACCCGGCAAAGTTAGAAGTAAAAAGCGGTGGAAAATAAATGTAGATATTTTTATTTTAGATCTAAAAATAGGCCACAGAAACAGTGGAAAATCGAATGTAAAAAGAAACTCTGGAAAACTAATCTAGATCTATGAACCTTAGATCTAAAAAACCCAGAGGCCGTGTAAAATTAGAAGTAAGAGTAAAGCTGGAAAAATAAATAGCCCATTAGATGCATGCACGTTGGAAGTAACCGTGTAAAGCTAGAAGTAAGAATAACACTGGATCCATGCACGTCGTATCTAAAGAAATAGGTGGCGGAAGAATCTTAAATTTAGAAGTAAAAACAACACTGCAAATGAAATTTAAAAGTGAAAACAACACTTGGTAAGTGAATGAACATTAGGGAAGTGAAAAGAACACAACGTTGGCAAATGAATCTTTAGAGAAATGAAAACAACACGTCGACTGCACTTTGAGGAATAATTGGAAAAAATTGTAGAAAAAAAATTCTAACAACGTTGCAGTTTGAGTATTAATTGGAAATAATTGTAACACTGCAGCTAATATACATGTCTTGTAATATTATTTACTTGTTATCATCCATAATGTACATACGATTGTAATATTAATTACTGTATATGTTATGTTGTGTACTGTAAATTAAATATTAATGCATATTCATGATCATTTCATGTAAATATGATGTTGTGTATTTTTCAGCCAACGCACTAGGATTCAATTTCCTCAGGCCTTCTATTGGACTGATCGACATGGAATTCGCGGAAAGAAAAACAGGAGTTAACTTTGCTGTTGCTGCTGCCACTGTATTGGATAATTCATTCTTAGTTGATATTTTAGTATTATTGGAATAAAGTTATGTAAAATTTTCCTTACTGTTATATATGCTTCCAGGTTTTGCCTGATGTAAAATATATATTTTGTCAACAGATTGCGAAGTTCATTTCTCTCAAGAGCGTTATATGTGATGGGTGGATTCGGTCTCAACGACTATCTAGAGATGAGATAAGCAGCTTTACTCCTCTTATCATAGCCAAGATTCAGAAATCTATACAGGTAATTGATTTTAATTAAACCCCACTTATGTCTTATTTCTTTCTGCATACCAATAACCCTCTCATTACATAATATGTCAAATAGTTCTCATAATTAGCCTCTTAATGACGATGACATGCGTTATGTTGAATGAGTTTTTCTTTTAAGGAAATTTTTTATATTAAAATGGAATTGGAATTGAGTGCAGGCGTTGATAGAAGAAGGAGCCCAGTACATATTTCATATTTGTCCAAGGAATGCCACCTCTGGGATGTTTGCCCGCCATACTTACTCTACACCCTTATCCGAAGAACTTCGATTATGATGAAAATGGATGCCTAGCATCATATAATCAACTCTCCCAGGATCATAACACAGCGTTGCAGGAGACACTAGAGCAGCTCAGGATTCAATATCCACAAACCATACTGGTGTATGCTGAAGGGTTATTGTCTAGCTCAATCGAATAAATTCTACAACATTTCTGCAAACACTTGTTCACTTTCATTGTTAGGATAAACACACACAAACCTTTCATTTAATTCTATGAATATCAATTGATTATTCTACACCATTAACGCTACCATCCTTCGCTATGTGACACCGAAAAGAAGGCTATGACTTTCTAACCAATCCATGCCCATTATCAAGTCATGAGTTTTGAACACATTTTTATATAAACTCATATGAGTAGGACCCTTAATATCTATAGACAATTCTCGACAAGAGGACCTACAAACTTCTTTACTGCGTACGTCATTTCAAATAGATTAAAAGCATCATGCTCATGGGATACCAGACCACTCAAAAGGGAAATGAAGCTATTTATAGCATTATGGTCAATCAAAATAGAGATGGAAAGCATTAGTCATATGCTTTATTTTTCTGATGTCATTGCTAAGTTCTCTTTTGAGGGAGTCAAGAAGTTACTGCAGGAATTGACCATAAAGCATAGGAATTATCCTTCCAAAAATCCTGAGATAACTATGAAAAGGGAAAGTAAAAGGTGAAGAGGGAACTCTATCTCTCCTCTTCTGAATATAAGTATGATTTCTATAACCAATAAAATGATGTAGTGTAGACTGACAAATTATATGAAATTTAGGGAAAGTAAAAGGTGAAGAGGGAACTCTATCTCTCTCTTTCTGAATACAAGTATGATTTCTATAACCAATAAAATGATATAGTGTAGACTGACAAATTATATGAAATTTGGGGAAAGAACACGCAAAACCACCAAGCACTTCTTCCTTAACTCATCCAATGTTTTATTGTCAATACTTATAATCATAACAGTATTGAAGATTCTTGCAAGTCCCTTTCATCTTGTGCCTGAGGTTGCCCAACATTATCACTACAGTTCATTCTAAACATGTTCCACATTAGCTACATGATTCCTTCAAACTCTAACTAACTCCTCTAATTATTCAAAGCAATAAATAAAAAGGAAGTAGTATAGCTCCTTTCCTTTTACTCAGTTTGGTATAATCACAAACACCTCATATTGATGGATTCTCCGGACCTTCCCATGTCCATTCTACAATAGCTTACATAATTACCATTAGATTTTTTCTTTCGGCTTACAATGCAAGCATAGTTACAAAAATAATCCAGCACTTAGACATTTGTTACACATCCAAATATATAATATGTTGTGTAAAAGAACAACAAACGTTGAAGCATAAAGTCCTAGAAGTTTTCAATGCAAAGGATTTCCTAAAAAAAATTGACATTCTTCACCTCTGCATGCTTTTCCACACTCGGTTAAACTATGATCTTTTTAAACTACGTTTAGATTTATAAATTGAGAGGTAACACCGCAAGTAGAGGAAAGAGAACCAAGTTGAGGAAAAAACTCAATGCATGAGAAGCGTAGCATGAATTACTTGTGTTTCAAATGACATGGAGATAAATGGGCATGTGATTTGTGGAGGCATCAAATGTCTGTTCTTCCGAATCATGCAAAAAAGAGAACCTACAAGCATGCAAGTGAATGTTTTTCAGAGTCCCTAGTGAAGCAATAAAACTTGTGGTTTTCAGACAATTAAGCAAGTTAGGAAGGAACTTGCTCTAATACCATGTTAAACACACACAAAAGTAGATAGGAAGAATTTAGATAACTCATGTGATTGCATTCTATTCAAAATGTTTACATATTAATACATAGATTTTTAACCCTTAGTTTCCATCGTCCAAAAAGTCCCCTAAACTTCTATGGTTGTTGGAATTAGTGCACAGACTCTATCAGATTAGATGTCAAAAAACCCCAACCTATTAAATGATAAAAAAATAGTACATTATATAATTAAATGATTAAAAAATAGTACATTATATCATTAAAGGATATAAAAAAATATTCATCATAAAAAATGACGGGTTTCAATATTTTAACTTTTCTTTTAAATTAAAATAGATGAATATAAAATATTCTACTTCACCATAAAATAACATTGAAATTAAAACATTTTCATAATAAAACCATTTTTGAGATAAATACATATTAGTCATTCAATATCCTAATTTTAATCATTAATCCCATTTGAAGTCAATCGAATACGTTTCCGCATTATGGCTTGATTTTTATTTGTCCTCTCAGAATCTCTAAGTTCAATTTCGGTTGATTTTTTTCAAGAGGAAAAAAAAAAACGTTTTCATTAATGAAATGTTTTACATCTTTTTACATTTTCTTTATTTTTTATTGTAAAAAATGTTCATATTAACATTTCTTGTCTTGTTATCAATCTACCTTGTATATCGGTAAAAATAGAGCAGAAAAAAAATCTAACTTCTCAAGAGAGAATATGTACATGACCAAAGATATTACTAGAGAAATATCAACAAAAACATGGTAGAAGATGATCGTTGACTACCTTAAGGGAGAAATCAAACATGTATCTCTCCATATCCATCATTGACTAACCCTGTTATACTATTGTCTTGCGAAAAACACAATTAGGACTCCAATCACATCATAAATAAAATGGACCACGAAAGGGAAAATGTTAAGGAAGAGAGAAATCAAACATGTAGCTCTCTATATCGATCATTGACTAACCTTTTTATACTCTCATTTTGCCAAAAACACAATTAGGACTCCAATCACATCATAAATAAAATGGACCAGGGCCAAGGTGAACATACTCCCAATCAAGGAAAATAAAGAAGAAAAAAAAGGGACAAAAAGGAGACATTGCCATCCACTATGAAAACCTCTGAAAGGCCCAAATGAATCCCTAGCAAAGACCGAGAACCTCATAAAATAAAAAAATAACCCTAGCTTTGAATAAAACCATCCACGACCTGTTCAAAGTGCATATATCCAGGTTGAAGAGACAAAGCACGCTTTGAAAGGGAATCAACTTCAGTGTTCTATTCTCTATAAATGTGTTGAAAGCCTCCAATAAAAGAGCCACAAGGAAAGAAATGTGATGCATTTAGTTAAGAAGAGTTGGAACCTAAATAGAGAAACTACCTTAAATCCATTGGATGGTTGAAAATAAATCCTCGACCACCCGAATGCTATCAAAACAGAGCCACTAGACCACTTGTAAAGCACCCCATAACGCGAGCATATCGGCTCAGCAGTTGTCACATACTGTAGTATACCTAGGAGGCTTAATATGGGGTACAGAGAGAGGTAACCATGGGAATAATGCAATAATGGGATGGGCCATAGTAAAAAAAAGGTGGTTAACCCATATCATGTAAGGGACCACAAGTAGTTAGCAATAATGTAATAACCCCATGGTATTAGATAGATGGTATTGAAGGAACCATGATAATAACCCATGGTATTGTATGTATGAGGCCTATATAGAGGTTAGAGACTCCCCATTGAGAGATGTGAAGGATTATTGTATGAATAGGCATATGGCTTGTGGAGCGTTCTCCTTTCTTGAGTGAATGCATGGTGTTACCCTACCTTAAGGGTGTGATCAGTAAAGAAGCATTTCTATATTTAGATCTTGTTATTTCTTGGGTATATTTATATTTATCATATATTTTTAGAACTATAACAAGTGGTATCATAGCTATAAAAAGTGGTATCAGAGCACTTTCTTGGGCAAAGCAGAAATTTTTTTATTTTTTGCAAGAACTTTTTGGGGTGGTGACTTTGTAGATCAGTACTGCATGTTTTGGTGCAAAATTTGTAGAATCTCATTGCAGATTTGGGTTCTTTGCAAAAAATACCTAATTTGAAAAAAAACCGGCTGAATCAGTTTGGATGAGGGAGATATCACTGATTTAAAAAATAGCTATGTTGTAGATATTTTTCGGGGCGATGAGTTTGCAGATCATATCTGTATGTTCTGAGGCAATATTTGTATAATCTAATTGCAGATTTGAGTTTTTTGTGAAAAAATACCCAATTTGAAAAAAAATTAGCCAAATCGGAGTTCGGATATGGGAGACATCGCTAATCAGCTCTGTTGTAGACATTTTTAGGGACGGTGAGTTTGTAGATTAGATTTGTATGTTCTGGTGCAAAATATGCATAATTTAATTGTAGATCTGAGTTTTTGGCAAAAAATACCCAATTTCAAAAAAAAATTAGTTGAATTGGAGTCCAGATGAGGGAAATCTCGCCGATTTAAAATCATTTATTTATTTATTTATTTATTTCAGAATTTTTTGTGATGACATGACAGTTGCAGTGCGAATCAGAAATTCCAGTGCCTATATTGAGATTTCTATCACATGACAAGAAGCATAATGGTTGTTCCATTTCAAAAAATAGGTTATAGTAGGGATTCTGAGCAATATTGACTAAATTGTGGCTATTGGAAATTTTTGCCAAGTAAGTGAATTTTTTTCAAAACCCTCTTCATGATGGTTCTATATTTTATAGGAAAAGATAATGGTCCTACTATTGAAGAATACATAAAAGAAAAAAAGTCATTATGGGCAAAACATTGGAAATTTTGGGTAGTGGAACAATTGAGAGATGAGGCAGCCACATGGTGGAAATTACTTAACAAAAAGAAGTGTTCCAACCTGCCTGATGAAGATTTTGAAAAAATCCTTTTAGACCAATGGTTTCATGCTAGAAAACAAGATAATGAGAAACATGTGCGGTTATTTTCTAATCGTATATGCTTATTACAAGTTCATGGATATATTCAAAAGGAGAAAATCATTGTGTTTATAAATCTTAGTTGCAAGCAAAATCTTATAAATGTCAATTTGGCAAAAAAATTGCAAGTTCTAGCAAAACAAATGGAGCACACACATGTTAATAATGAGGAGGTGTAAGTTTATAAAGATTTGAAGATTTTTATGGATAAGTATGTATTGCATTCCCATTTTTATACTTCAAATATGGGTAACATGGATTTTGTTTTGGGATAGCCTTGGATGGAATCTGTGAGTACTATCAATATTAATGTGCAAAAGAAATTCTTGAAGCTCTGGTATACAAAGAAGAAATGGTATAAAAAGAAGAAAATAACATTGCAGGATATTTCTATTAAGACCCAAGCAGAGACTATGGAGGTAGATGCACAGAGCTCTAATGGCACTAACACATCAGATGATGAGCCCTTGATGGTTGACAACCAAACATAAACATCAAACCGGGTACCAGAAAAACAGGGTGAATCCAAGGAGGCTGAAGCAGAAAATATTACAGGTTCTGATACATTAGATGAGAACTCAGTGGTTTAAGTAATATTGGAATATAAGAAACAACAGCAGGCACCACAACATGTACCAGATACTAATCAGGCTACATTAGGTGGTGAATTAAAGAAAAAGACACTGTTGGTTAAAACTTCAGCATATCACCACCCACATCACCCCGTAAGAAAACAACTAACAATATGACAACAAATTAGCCACAAGGACAACAACCCCTACATGACAGATAAAGAGGGGCGATGATCCACTTACTACTCATCAACACAGAAGAGCCGCTAGGGTCAACTTTCATCTCAAGTGAGCAAGGCACCAACTAGATCGAGGGTTCACCTTTCTCTAAGATGGCTAGATGCATGTGCATGGTACCAGTGGACTACACTTTTGAGTAGATCTTATTATTTGTGTTTTTCTTATGTTTCGGGGACGAAACATGTTTAAAGGGGATGGAATGTAGTATACCTAGGGGGGATAATATGGGGTACAGAGGGAGGTACCCAAGGGAATAATGTAATAATGAGATGGGCCATAGTAATAAATAAGGTGGTTAACACGTATCATGTAAGAGACCACAAGTAGTTAGCAACAATGTAATAAACCCATGGTATTAGATAAATGGTATTAAGGGAGACATGGCAATAACCCATGGTATTGTATGTATGATGCCTATATAGAGGCTAGAGACTCCCCATTGAGAGATGTGAAGGATTATTGTATGAATAGGCATATGGCTTGTGGAGTGTTCTCCTTCCTCAAGGAGTGAATGTATGGTGTTGCCCTACCTTAAGGCTGTGATCAATAAAGAAGCATTTCTATATTCAGATTTTGTTATTTCTTGGGTATATTTATATTTATCATATATTTTTAGATCTATAACACCTAGGCCACCAAACCATCGGAAGCAAAAAGATATAGAATGGTCTATATGAAGTGTGACACCACAACCACATCAACCTCTAGTAGAAGCCCCATCAAAATAAAAAATAAGATGAATATTATCTAGATCAATAAAAATTACAGCCCGAGGGGAAACATTAGTGACCCATGGTCCAATCTCCATAAAGAGTGTAATGATGTGGAGGGAAGACAACAGTGCATCTGTGGATGATCCTTCAAATATATATTCATTATTTTCCCACCAAATACCCCAGAATATATAGAGAGGAACAACTCTATAAGCTTGATTTTGGCATTCCCAAGAGCATATCTAATCAGTCACCGAGGACATATCAACTACAATATGTATTCCCAGTAGAGAAGTCGCCCGCTTCCAAATGTCCCTTGCGAAAGGGTGGAGAATGAAAATATGGGAATAATCCTTTGTGGCTGCCATACAGAGGGAACATCTGCCAAGCTTGATAAAACCCTTCTTTAGAAGGGTGTCCTGTGAGAATGCGGTTATGGAGAATTAATCATGAAAAACATAAAATTTAAGAGGAACCTCCCAACTGCATAGCCTAACAATGAGCTTAATAAAAGGGATGGACTGTGAGCAAAAAATGATATGCTAATATTCTTTCGATACAACGTTTTTGCCATAGAACAAATGTCTGCCCCACATAAGTCTATCCAGATGTGGAGTCCATAAAATACTAGCCTCACATAGATTACCTCAATATGATTCCCATTCAACTTCTAAGAAAGCAAGGATGCCAATGTATCAAGCATGCACCCAAGAAGCGATAGATAGAGGAAATTGATGTCCCCTCCCAATGCTGGCCAAATTGTTGAATCCTTGCTGATTGAGAAAAATGACTAAAAGAATTGATAGAAGATGTCATCTTGGCATGTTTTTAATTGCATCCAAACCCACTATAATTCTTTGCCCATCCCTAACAACCTAGAGAAGTTTGCTACATAAGCTCAATAACATCATTCATTCTATGATATTTTTCAAGGTCTATATTTTCCAAAATCTCTTAGTTCCAAGGGACTAGTCACATTCCCTTCAAGCAGGAGAAACCCACAAAAGAATCGAAGTTCATTAAATGGGCCAAAACCATGAGATCCATGATCTTTTTTATTGATACCAGAGATTTTGGAGCCATTTGAAAAGAAAAGAAAAGGCAAGTATATGTTGTCAAAAAATATTTGGAATAATTATTCTATAATTATAGTATTTCTTTATGATGTGTGGGCTTCCACCATTAGAGTTCACAAATTCTTGGGAAAGATCAAAAACCTACAAAGAGAAAAGGAAAAACTTCCTTTAAGAGCTATCATATGTCTACACTAACTTCACATCTCCTCTTGTGTCTCAAAGAAGACCATTATTTCTTATGCCCATCATCAACAAATAGTCACTGGTTCCCATGATATTCTTCTGGTTTTTGTTATCACTAAATGGTTGATTCATTCGTGTTTGAGTGTTTTTTTCGAGTATAATCATAGTTGATATTTTAGTATTATTGGAATAAAGTTATGTAAAATTTTCCCTACTGTTATATAGGCTTGTAGGTTTCCCCTGATCTAAAATATATGTTTGGTCAACAAATTGCGAAGTTCATTTCTCAAGAGCGTTATATGTCATGGGTGGATTCGGTCTCAACGACTATCTAGACTCCACCTTTACGTCCTCGCCATTTGACGAGATAAGGAGCTTTACTCTTATCAGAGCCAAGATTCAGAAATCTATACAGAATAATTGATTTTAATTTTAATTTTAATTGAAACTCATTTATGTCTTATTTCTTTCTTCATATCAATAACCCTCTCATTACAAAATATGTCAAGTAGTTCTCATAGTTAGCCTCTTAATTACGATTTTATTTTATTTATTGAATAGTGGACGATGACATGCGTTACATTGAATGAGTTTTCCTTATAAGGATTTTTTTTTTTTTTTAAATTTATAATGTTAAAATGGAATTGGAATTGAGTGCAGGCATTGATAGAAGAAGGAGCCCCGTACATATTTGTCTAAGGAATGCCACCTCTGGGATGTTTTCCCACCATACTTACTCTAGACCCTTATTCAAAGAACTCCAATTATGATGAAAATGGATGCCTAGCATCATATAATCAACTCTCCCAGGATCATAATGGTGTGTTGCAGGAGACACTATAGCAGCTAAGGATTCAATATCCACATGCCATATTGGTGTATGCAGACTACTATAATATGTTTATGGAAATAATCAAGAACCATGCAACATACGGTGCGTACGGAAGTTTTGGATTCGGTTAATAAACTCACATACATAGATTTGTTAAAGCAAAACTGCACTATCTTAGTGAGTGTAATGACAATGTTGAATCTTAAAGCAAAACACCAGCTTAGTGTAGTGTAGTGACAATGTTGAAATGAAGGCTTAGTGTAGTGTAATGACAATGTTAAAATGACCGTGATGATGCAGGTTCTGTTGGAGTTAATGCTCACATTCCACATTTAAGGAGTTGGTTTGTGATGGTTGAGAAATTCTCTCAACCTATCTATCTAAATTAGGAATAAGTTGGATCTCAAAAACTCTATTTAATAGAGTGATCCCAATGTAATCTATGTGTGAGTGTGTTTTGCACATACACCATTTGTGCATAATATATGATTAAGTTTCTGTGATTGTGTGCATTTAGCTGTTTTTATCATGGTATCAGAGCACAGGATCAGAGGCCTGTGTATTGTGAGTACATTTGAGAGACTGTGTATCTGCTTAAGTCCAGTAAACTGATATTGCAGAGTGTAGAGGATCTGAATCTGTGTTGTGATCCTCGGCGTCCAGCAAAGCGTCCGCATCACGACCGCGTTTTCTGAGCCTTTCACACATGATTTAGCGTCCAGCACAAAATTCAACGGTGGTGAAAGAGACTGGAAGAGGATGATAGTTTAGCTACAATGAAGAGCTGGTCTTCCTTCTGTTACAGTTGAAATACTGGCTACATATAGCTAAGGCAAGGCATCGGAAACCTTTTGGAGGCAAAAGGAACAGTCTGGCCTGGAAAGAGGATTTGAATGATAGTGTTGAAGATCGCAGCCGGTAGAGATGAGCCATCTCTTTCCGCTTTAATTATCGCTGAAAGATTTGCCTTCACGGCAAAGGTATCAATTTTCGATCTAATCCGCTTCAAGAAATGGAATGGGACAATTCCCACGTCATCACGGAATTACTAGTTTTATGACAGTGTTTGCTTGAATGGTAAAGGGTTCAGTGCCTTTCGATCGAAAGAGGTTCGAATCTGAGCAACATTTACATTAATCTGATCTCTTCAGCGATCTCATCAACCATCAGGAGCAATCTTCTGAGCTGCGCTGGTTTGGCCTCCAACATCTGAACTAGAAAAGGTATTATATTTTATCATGGAGTTTATGGTGTTAGATAAATTTAGTGGTTTGAATTTTCCCTCATGGAAAGTAAAAATACAACTGCAATTAATGAATAAAAATTTGTGGGGAATAGTGAATGGTTCAGAAGCAGCACCTACAGATGCCAAAGAGTTATTTGAATGGAAAAATAGAGATGACAAAGCTAAGTCTATTATCGGACTTGCTCTTTCTGATTCGCAATTACATCATGTAGATCTTACTAAAACATCAAGAGAAATATGGGAACATTTGGCTCAATTGTTTGGTGTAAAATCTACAAATGCAAAATTTTCCTTAAAGCTGCAATTATTTAGTCTGAAAATGAATGAGGAGACATCTATGTCCAGTCATATAAATAATTTAATGTCTCTTTTAAGACAATTAGGTGAATCTGGGACAAAGGTAGAGGATTAAGATGCTAAAGATGTATTATTAAATAGTCTTCCTTCAAGTTATAGTATTGTTGTTTTTACTTTGAGTCAAATATCTACACAAACATTGCAAGAGACAATTGCAGCACTTATGGGGGAGGAAAAACGACTGAAACCAGAGGATGCCGAAGAGAACTCTCATGTAGAGAATGCCTTGTGGACAAAGTCAAGGATGAGAAAGAAAAATGCAAACAAAGGTGGCATTGAATGCCACTATTGTAAGAAAATTGGGCATACAGCGTGGAATTGCAGAAGTCGTGCTAGTGATGTGTTAAAAGGGAAAGAATCAACAAATATAACCACAATTGAATACCAATTGAATTCAGATGATGAATTTAATGAAGAGAGTGAACCTATTAAACTCTTTTAAAAATAACTAGCAGTTCAAATATGTGTCTGATGCCAGTATTAAAAGATCAAGTAGCAGTAAGGCTCAATATGGATGGTTGTCCAGATAGTATGGAAGTTGCGGATCTAGCGAAGGATCCCTCATTAGTGGTAGACGTGGAAGTGGTTTCCTAATGAGGTTATGCGACAGATTGGGATGTTGTCCAGTAATTGACTTCGGGAGATCCTTGATTCGGGAGTTGAGAAAGGAACTCGGGAATCCAACTTGCCAACTACACCTTTCCGAGGGTTACGAGGCAACTTGATGGAGCATCTACTGACAAGCTTGATTATTTTGTTATCTTTATGTAATGTAATCATTAAGGGGGGATGTTGGAGTTAATGCTCACATTCCACATTTAAGGAGTTGGTTTGTGATGGTTGAGAAATTCTCTCAACCTCTCTATCTAAATTAGGAATAAGTTGGATCTCAAAAACTCTATTTAATAGAGTGATCCCAATGTAATCTGTTTGTGAGTGTGTTTTGCACATACACCATTTGTGCATAATATATGATTAAGTTTCTGTGATTGTGTGCATTTAGCTGTTTTTATCAGGTTCTACTAACACATTTCAATCTTGCTGTAGAATTCGAGAAATTTTTAATTTTGACAACCTGAGTGTTATCATGCTCAAATCCAGAAAGAGCCATCAGTTGGGATGGAATACATTTCACTGAAGTCGTATACAATTTTTTTTTGAAATCATCATCAACAAAACCCAATATACTCGACCACCTTTCAGTGACATGATGAAAATATATGGTAATGGCCTTTGTGATGCAACCACGTCCAGTTAACCACCTTATGACAATATTTTGTAATCGCTATTAATGTGTATTCTGAATTGAATGTCAAATCTTAGAAGGACTTTTAAATTTGAGTCCGTATTTCTTTCATTTGTATTTCAATTGCGGATTTTGATAATAATAACATTTTTAATTGTATATTTTCATATCTAAAATAAAAATATTTATGGTCTTTTTAAATTTGAGTTATATTTTTTATTTAAATTATATTGTTTAAATTATTATTTATTTCTGATGTTTTTTTACTTGAGTAATATTTTTTATTTAAATTATGTTCTTAGATTTTTATTTAAATTATATTGGTTTTTAGAAAATACATTAGTTTTTTTCCTTTGGGTTGATTTTGACAATAAAAAATTAATAATAGGGTTTCAAATCATACAACATTATATTACATTAAGAATTGAATATAGTATTTATTGGAATTGAATATTTATGGATGGAAATATAATAATTATTCTTTCTAGTTAATCCAACATAAATCAATAAAATTTTGAATATATTAGTTTATATCTTAGAAATAAAAACTTATATGAAATATAATTAAAAGAAATGTGCTTTAGTTATCATATTATTAACACATATTATATTTCATTTTTGTTGGAAAACATTATTTTTATGATGCACCACCATATTTTGCAGAATTACATTTTAAATTATTATTTGAAATTGCCACCAAATATATTTGAAAGATTTTATTCATTATATTTATGAAAGTTGTGGGGTATTAGTCAACCTACATGGTACTCAAAAAAATTCATGGTGTAAATATCTCATTTTGAACATAATTCTGGGATTGTTTTCCACTTTAAAGCTATGTTATTGATACTTTAACCACAATCAACCTTAAAAACTACTAAATCCTTTTTAATCCAAAAAAAATCAAGGAATCCCACATGCATATATATCATCAAGAGTATACTATCCTTGTTCATATATTAATCATCATTGCAAAGTCAAAAAATGTCATCTTTCATTTTGTCAATGATTACTAGTTTTCTCTACAGAGACACACCACACATGACCATTCTCAAATAAATAATGTCCTTTAATTGGATGCTTAATTCATTATTTTCATTATAATTGATTTGTATGGTAAGATGCCAATTATATATTTCGTTTTAATTTCCCATGTAGTAACCATTATTATACCCTGTATTATAAGCAAAATTTATTTAGTTAAATGTATTAAAGTGTATATGGGTAGTCAAATTATTTTTTATGAAAATTGTTATTTCCAAATGAAAAATTATATTTACCTATAAATCTAATGTGATGATCTAGATTGTAGCTTAATTAGACAACTGGATATGTTACAATATGGTATCAAAATGATTTGGATATATATTTTAAGTACTCCATCACCTTAATATTGGTATGCTAGAGATTGGGTATAGTATAGCTCATGACTGTAAATTCAATGATTGATATCACATTGGTCATCGATGGCCTTTCCCTCTCTTTGTTCCACTTGAATTTAACTTAGGGAAATCGCTAATACATAAATGATCATCATATAATTTTTTATCTATCATGGTGCTTTCTAGAAGGAAAAACTAGAGGAATTTGCTTACAAGGATCATTTTACGCATAGCTACTAGTAAACCTCTAGAGGTGTATAGCCTATCCTCATATTAGTGTAGGTCTAGTGTGAAAATTTGATGAAAGGTGGCTTGCATGTTTTGATGTGTATTTGAGATAGGTGTGTCCAGTATAAAATATTATGAAACATGGTCCACAAAGGCCTTAAGGGTTGGAGACTTCAGTGAGGTAGTCAAAGTTTCCTTCCATTGGTAGTTGGTAAACTTGTTCAGGGGGTAGGTGCTCCCTTCTAGTTGGAGCCGATAAATGAGATTAGGGGTTATAGCTCCCTTTTAATAGGTGCTGGAGAATAATGGAAGTTTTAAATTCTTGCAAGTGGGTGCCTGTGTGCTAGTAAGAGTCTTCACTAGTACAAGATGTAATGAAGATTTTCTTTATATAATAGGAAAGAAGACAGAGACCAAAAAAATGGCAGTTTTCTCCTACATTGGGTTTCCACTTAAAATATCGGTGTCCATATATGTTGATGCATTTCTTATGTGTTGATGATTTACCTTCTCTTTATTGCTTATGGATACTACACAATGAATGACTAAATAAATAATGATGCAATGGTTATCATTGATGAAAATTATGAAAAATTATTAATTTGGATATATGTGAGTTTAATTCAGTTAAGTCACATACACATATGGGTTGTGTTGATGAGGATAGACCTACCAACATTCAAAGAGATCTCCTCATTATGTTGTCCTAATTAGAGTTCACATCATTTGGGATAGGATTCCCATCTAGAATACGACCCGATAATTGTTTTATTAAAGGTTTGCCTTGGCTCTAACTATCAACAAGAGAGAAGAATGCATATGTGCCTTCGAAAATCAAGTGAGCGTGCCTGGTGTGTGTTTGGTTGTAGGTGTGTCAAGGTTCTACTATGGAGGGAAAAATGAAGTGAGCCTCTAAAAGAGAGGTAGTAGTATCACTTTAGTGGAGACACACAAAAACAAGAGAGATCCATCTAACATTTAGTTGAATAGTCAACAAATATGGAGAAGTCATTGGAACCATTAAAACACATTATCAATATGATAAGCACTAAAATAACTAAAATAGTTCAACTAGTTTAGTACATGTAAAAATAAAAATGAATTAGAAAAATTCACAAAAAAAGCTTACAAATATTCATAATCCATGCATGAAGAATGTGTTGGCCATCAGGCTTCATATATTAAGTAAGATTCTGAGGACACATGTATAGCATCAGAGCCACTACTTTCTCTCCAAAAGAACTAGCTTATATATCTGATTCCTTGTGGGAGGAGCCAAGGTGAAAATTCCTTTTCTTATACAATGAAGGTGTATATATAACCATTGGGGTGATCCTTCACCTCCCTTGCGACTCTTTGACTACCCTCATGACTGTTTGACTTCCCTATGAATTTTTGAATTTTACATGACTCTTCATATTTTTCACATGTCCTTTGGAATTCCACATTACAATACATTTTCGAATAAGAATTTACATAATCCACATAATGATGTGGCATATCATGACTTATGACATGACATGAAATGAAATTGATGACATGGACTTCATGATGAAATGGAAATGTGCTTTGTCATTACGTTAGAATGACATGGATCTTGTTGTAATTCTTCTTGAGATTGATCTATTTTCCAGCTCCGTATGGCTTAGAAATGAGGAGTCTTCAATGTTACCAGGTCTTGACATGTGGTTGCAAATTGATGTCCCATTGATTCTCCTGATCGATCAACTTGCATATTTGGTTTCAAAGGTGTCTTTTAGAATGTTCTCCTTCTCCATGTCCTTCTTCATCATCCTATAATAGTATAATAAAGTACCTGCATCTACAATTTCTTATGACAAGACAACATCATTCCAATAAACCCCTAGTCTATGATGTTGTATGGTGATCCATTGACTAAGCCAGAATCAGGTGGAAGGCTGAAAAATAGGCTTAGTGACTGTCCAATTGCACAACTCAGGTAGTCAAGGGCTAGGTCTAAGCCTTGAGATTACACAATGCATAGTTCACGCTAGACTGGGCTTGAAGATTGCGTCACTGGGGAGCTCAAGGAGCAAGGCTAAGGGCATGATGACTAAAGTTTCCCATTGTGTAGTGTTGGAAGGACAGGGAGGCCAGGTGATTGCATGATTATGCATTTTGGGAGCTCAAAGGTTGGCCTTGAGGACTAATACTGTGAAATGTACAATTCACACATGGATGGATGGTAGGATTGCATAGTTTTGGAGCATAGGGGTTGGACTTGAGCATTGAGACTGCACAGTGCACAGTTCACGAGGGCTTGATGAGGCTAAGTTTCCAGGCTGGGAAGTTTTCCAGATTTGACAAAGTGTGGGAATCATGAAGCTAATGTGAAAAGTGATAAGACTTCATTGTGATCACACCCTTAGAACACTTTACAACACAATATATATCATCCAAAACACGTGAGCAACATACTTCCCTCAATGTGACAACTTTGCGATGACTTACGCCATGTGCACACAAAAAATAAACTTTACAATGACCATGGCGACACTTATGCGATAGTGCTTGAAACTTTGGTAATGAGTGCAAAACTTGTTTACATGGTAAGAAAACCCCTTTACGAAAATGTTTCCGCTTGGAACCTCCAAAACTAGCTTTCATGCAATGTGCGACACTTAACATGCAAAAAGATGACACTTTGTTTTTTTGCAAATGGGACCAAAACACTTAGAGAGAACACATGCAATGAGTCTTAATGATTGCGATGACAGCGTGAAACATAAAAGTAGGCTCTGAAATTTGGGTGTATGCCAAAATTTTGGAGGGTGTTGTAGCAACAACAACACTTGATGATACACTAGTAGAATTCCAACTTCTTTGTCTAGGTTGATTCTTTTTTGCAAGGTCTATTTCTTTGGGGAGTATTGATTCATCATGAAGATGAATTTGGTTTCCCCACTTACCTCGTGAATAAAAATAATCCCCTCTGTCCCTTCTTAGTTGAACACAAACATAATATCAACAATATCACAATGTTTGGAATCAAGAAAGGGTATTATGGACCATGTGCTTTATATTTTTAGAGAATATTTTTTCATCTCTAGTGTTGCTCCGCTACCAACAAGCCTAGAAAATACCCCAGCGGAGTCATTACAGGAACATAAACATTACTGTTTCTAGCGAGCCTGGACAGTACCCTGACAGAGTTGCTTGCTTCACCTCTTTGTGCAAGGCCTTTCTCTTCTTTCACCTTTATTTATATACTTATATAATATTGTACATAAGCACTTATTCATTTCATGGGGATGAGAGAGATTCCCACATATTGAGAGTAGGAGAGGTTGTTCCTTCAGAGAAGCATATTAAGACCTCAGATTTTGGTTTGAAAGTTTATATTTTCCCCCTTTTCCTGTTCTACTTGATTGGATAAATGTGAAAAAAACAAAACATAAAGAACCAAGTATGGGTGCAAGGTTTCAATAATAAACACATGTATCAAGGTTCAACACAAACTCTCCTTACAAAAACATCGTATTTTTTGTCAAAACATCATTGATCAAAAGACATAACCAAATAAAAGGAGGACTGAAGGTTAGTCAAATGTTGTAGTGTCACAATACTCTTTTCAAGTTAGACACACACAAAGAAGCCAAGAAACAAGTTCACACATGATGATTATTTACATGAATGGAAACAAAATGCAAGGCCAAATAAAAAAACAAAGAAATAAGAAAAAAAATTATGTACATAGGGTAGGGCACAACCCTAGACCATCATTGAAAATATTGTTTTAAATCTTGACCATTAACGGGAAGAGAGTCAATCTTCCCGTCTAAAGATTGAAGATTATATTTGTGTTGGCCAAGATTCTATTTTTGTCATTTTCTTCATGGTATTTATCCCACTACAAGACTAGGTTACCCACACTGAATTCCTTTTTCCTCATAGCCTTCTTATCAAACTACTTCTTGATACAACTTTGACGAACAGAAAATTTTTCTTTGGCCTTTTTTCTTACTTCTTGCAACTTGCAGAGGGTGTTTATCATATTTTGAACCAATAAGCATGGCTTTCCTTGGGATTCTTGTGAAGGTTGAAGGGAAGGAAGATAGATGTGCAGGGGTAGGATGGCTTATTTTCCATACACTAGGAAGTTCAAAGACATATTCAGAGAAGGTTTTGGTGTGACTTGGTCAACCCATAGGGAAGTCACCAAAGTAGAGTGTGATTTCCTCTATTCAGAGGAAATTATATTCTTAATGATGCAAATAAGGTCCTTATTGAATTCAGAACGCCAAACCTAGAAATGATATTATGTTTGAGGGCGTTGATGACTTCCTGACCATTCACTTGTTTGAATAGAACCACTTCTGCCCACCACGTGAAGTAATATGTGGTAGTGAGAATATAGCAGTGCTGCTTTGATGAGTGTGGAAAAATCTCATCGATGACATCTATTCCCCATTATTGAAATGGTTCTTCCAAATCAATAGGTTGTAATGGGGTGGTTAAATTCCTTCATCGGAGAACACAATTTTGATAGACTGAGCACTATATGCATGAGCATCTTTGAAAAATATGGGCCACTAAAAATTGGCCCGCATGATTTTGTGCAATTTTAGTGTCACCTGCAAAGTGTCATTTGACTGGTCCATCATGGAGATCACGCAACACTTTTTCTGTGTCGAGTGATAAAAAGGTGTCTTTTTAACTCCTAATTACCTTCACATTAATTGTCAACCTAGGGACGATTTTTTATTTCAAGAGTGTACTTAGTCTGAGACGGCTATTTACTCAAGAGTAATGTTTTGCAGTATAGTGCTTAAAAGTAAATGGATGCTTGAAAATAAATCTAACTATAACAACATAAACTCAATTGCTCTGAAATCCAACTATTCACTCAACAAACATCAATCGAGGATATAGTAGCAATAACTCATTCCTCTAGAGATTTATACAATTGAAATCAAACTAGAACAAGATAATCAATCCGAGAACAAGGAAGCAGTAACCAATGTTCTCTACAGTTGATAGTCCTGCTTTAAAACAATTAAAAGGAGATAGAAATTGAACTAAAGCTGCTATTGAAAGTAAACTAGGAAAACTCTTTAAAAGAAAACTCTTGCAATTAACCAATATAAATGAACGGCAAAGTAAATGGACAACAAACTGTAATTAAAGGAATCAAATAACCAATCCTATTGAACAACAATCTGTAATGAATATCAATCAAACAGAACAACAAATGGAATGAAACCATAATTGAAATAGAACAGCGAAGCTTTGTATTTGAAATGAACATCATAACAATATACATTGAGAAGGATAATAATCTCAGTATGATGGAAAAGAACAACCACGCGATTCAATCTCAACTTGTGCAATAAAATAATTTCATAAAATACTATAACAGCTCACTGCAAAAACATGAAACTGTAAAGTAATGCAATTCAAAGGAATAGGAATTAAATCAAACCATCACATGACAGAATTTGGAAAGATATAATACACAACAGCATCATAATCCACCAGTGGCTGGGCCCTTAGTCGCCAGCGGATGCTGTTGGGCTACTTCAAATGAGAAGAATGAATAACAACTCTCAAATAAGGTATTAATCAATAAATATGAAATCATTACAACAAATGAAGCTTTGAGAATTACAACATGCAACAATCTCCTTTTCCTCCTATTCTATCTTATCCCATCATCATTCTTCAATTTCCAATTTTGAATCCTCATTTCTCCCTCTCCATCTCTGATCTTTGTTTTCATTTAAATAGAGAGAGATTAGAGAGAAGTTATAATAGAGATAATTACAACATGATTTCTATTACAAAATTGGATTGTTTCTAACCAATTGAACAACAAAAAAATATAGTTCCATCTTTCAACAAGAGCAAGGCGAATTTGGCTTTGCAACTGAGATTTGGAAATGGCCACACAGTAAATCTCAGAAAATCATGCTCGAAGAACACTGCATTTCTCTCAATACAAGCCAAATTTGGGAAAACCATTTCTTAAGAAAGTTAATTTGGTCCATTCTGGACAAAACCCATGTTTCACATTTTCCAGATTCTTCTTCATTTGCCCAAAATCTCAACCGCAACACTTTCACTTCTTATTCCAGCGAATTTCTAAGTTGGAATATTTAATGATCATATCTTCAATTTGGAAATTGTATTGGAGGCTAAAAATGGTGAATAGTGTTACAACCAATTTATTAAAACTATCATTGATAAAATCATGCATAATCATCAATTTATTAGAAATAAAGGAGAATAAATAATATTCATCCATAAGAGTATAAATCATTATAAAATGGATTTATATAATAAATTATAATAAATGACATGATAAAGAAGAGTAAAAATGGATGAAATAAGTGTTAAAAAGTGGTCGTATTCACAGCCCAACATACCCCCACACCGAATATATGGCATGTCCTCATGCAACAAAAACTGAATATATTGTATGTCCTCATGCAACCCAAAGACAAAAACCGTGTGTTAACCAAGAAATAAAAAATTTGTTCATCCCAGCTCATGAAATGGATAGAACAAATGAATTCTTCCTTAATTAATGAATATTCAATTTGTAGCAATCTTGATGAAGGCATAACAATGAAGTTGCAACAAAATATGATATAAGTGACATCAACCTTCATTAACCATTTCCCCAAAAACTACAAACCAGCTTTTGTTGAAATGTTGCAAGTAAATTTGTAATATATGAATGCCTCTATGATCCAAAAATCAGATCGTTTTGATGCACGGATCATGAGATATAAACAAAATGGCTGTAGGTGATAGTGCATGACTTCCGAAATTTTATGAACCAATTTAACTTGAAATTATCTGGGTTTATGTATTTTAATGATACGTCTGTGTTTTCCAAAAATCACAATAATTGAGTTCATAGTTTTAAAAGTATTATGGAAATCAATTTCTGCACTAAAATTGTATGCCTTAAATGAAGAAGAAAGTAGAAAACATCCATCATATGTAGCAATTCCTCCCTCTGAAAAATTAGCATGCCCTCATGCGATGCCAAAAAAAAATTGAGGTGGTTGCTACTATCTGTGGAATTCTATGCCTAGTGTAAAACAACATGGAATAAGGGAGGTGTTGAGAATGAATAAGAATAACAATGGATGATAAAGAATATGGATGAAATGGTCATAAGAAAGAAATGAATGAAAGCGACACTCCCCCAAACCGAAAGATGATATGCCGCTGAAAAAAATGGGAAGTGGTAAAGATGTGGAATGAAGGATGATAAATAATGCTCAAAATGGATTTGCATGAAATTCTCCTAAATTCGTAATAAATTAGAAAATTATGTTATTTTACCTCAAGTTTTACCTCCAAAAAGAAAAATGTGAAATGACATATAGTGTTGAAGCTAATGTAGGCAGAGTTGGTGCTAAAAGTGATGCGAAAGGTGGAATCCAGGCAAGCACATCATGTTTGAACAATTGTTCATGTTCACGAGTTGCTCGAGCCTCTTCTGTTAGTTGCAATAGTGCGGTCATGCTGCGAATAGAGTTCTGCCCATGCTTGTTGTTCTCCTATAAACAAATCACTATGGTGCATACAATGTTCTTAAATCCATAGTATTAGTTTTGAATAGCAACAGATAAGATGCATGCAAAAATTTCAATTAGAAAAACTTATGTATACATGCAAGACTAATATTTTGTCAAATCAACAAGTTATGGCAGAGTGCACTAATCATATCGCATGCAATCCCATAATGCATACATTCCCCCCTCCAATTGGAAAAGGGATTCCATGACCATAAAGCATATGAAAGGTGTTGTGCTGACGACAAGGCAAGAGAATGAACAATACAACAATAAATGAAGGAGAGTACACATATCAATGATAAGGCGGCGAGAGTTATGATTATAATGAGATAAGAGTGTGTAAAGGTAGTTATGAATAAAATATAAGACGCTTTGGATTGATGATAAGTTAAGCGAAAAAAGAAAAAGGATATCAATATGCCAAAAAGATGCGTTACAGATGGTATTCTAGCTAAAAATGATGCGATTGATCATAAAACAATTTCTCATGCATAAAGGTTCAAAATAGGGAAAAAATTAAGGAAATAATTTCTCTGATAAAAAATAAAAAAATAAGAAAAGGGTATTATAGTAATAATTGACGATAAGATATAACTTCAATACCATAAGCAGAGCTTCTGTTGCCAGCAGGTGTTTATAGCCTCGGCAGGGTTGCTTTTTAACCCATATGAGTCAGGATCCTGAATTTATAACTAGAGAGTTCCAGTGCTGTTCTACAGAAGAGATCAGTGTGCTGGCGTGGTAACCAGATAACCACACTACCATTCACTGGGATGTAGCAAAATTGATCAGGCCGGTTCGTGATGAGACCTCCTGTTTCAAGGATAATTTGGCTATCCAATGGATCATATCCTTGGTGTGGTGCCCATAATGGGAATGTCATTTTGTTACAGCCTTATGAACATGGTAGGCTGGCTCGTAATGAGACCCCCTATCCTCCATTTGCAAACAAAATTTTGTTGTTATTATGTATTTTTATAATAAAAAGAGGGATGCTCAGTACTCCTTAAGAGCAGAGATGGTGGAAGAAGTTGAACATGTCAATAGAAAAAAAAAATATCCATAATCTCATTTATTATAGATAGAGAAGATTATGACCAGGAAGGGTGAACTAGCATGGTATTAAGATGATCAATCAGTATCATGTACAATAGAAAAAAATGTAGTAAAGTAGTATATAAATAATTGTGTCCCTTTTGAAAATAATCTATCATCAAGGAGCTGTCCTGTTAAAGATCATAACGTGAATGATATTAACTCACTTCAAAAGAATCCATAATTCTTGTCCTTATAAAAGTAGTGTACTTCATGCATGAAAGGGAATTAGTAAAATAAGGTTGAGACGAATTAGGAATAATCCCACAAGAAGAAAGGGTTGCTCTCGAAAATATTCCCAAAGTGTTGCTTTTTTGAAGGAACAACAAAAACACTCAAAAAAGTGTTGTTCCTTGTAGGGAATAACAAAGGAAATGCACACCAAAAAGAAAAAATACACATGAAAAGTGTTGTTCCCTGTAGGGAACAACGAAAAAATGCATGTGAAAAAGTGTTGTTCCCTAAGAGAAACAACAAGAAATGCGAAAATGATGTTCCTTTGAAAATGAACAGAAAAAAAGTGAAAGTGTTGTTCCTTTTTTGAAAATGAACAACAAAGTGCAGAAGTGTTGTTCCTTTTAAAAAGGAACAACAAAAACGTGAAATTGTTGTTCCTTTTTTGAAAAGGAATAGTAAATTGCAGAAGTGCTATTCCATTTGAAAAGGAACAGCAAAAAGTGAAAGTGCAGAAGTGTTGTTCCATTCGGAAAGGAACAACAAACGTGAAGGTGCAGAAGTGTTGTTCCATTCGAAAATGAACAACAAAACGTGAAAGTGCAGAAGTGTTGTTCCATTCGAAAAGGAACAGCAAAAAGTGAAAGTGTAGAAGTGTTGTTCCATTCGAAAAGGAATAGAAAAATGTGAAAAAGGATCAGCAAAATGAATCCTGGAAAAGGAACAACAAAATGAACCATGGAAAAGGAAAAATTGACACAAAAAGTGTTGTTCTTTTGAAAAAGGAAAAACAAAATGAAAATGTTGTCCCTTTGGAAAAGGAACAACAAAATGAAAATGTTGTCCCTTTGGAAAAGGAACAACAAAATGCACAAGCATAAAATGCAAGCACGCAAAGAATGAATTAGATGTTCACTGTATTGATGCTGAGGATGGGTTACAGTTTGAATGAAGCAATACCTGAAACATAAAATATAAGAGAGATCAGAAAAGAAACAACATTTTATTTAAAAAAAGTATGTAAATAAATAAATTAAGTTACAATAGCTATGATGTTATGTAAAAAAAAATGATCTCTTCGAAAAATGTTTTGGCAGCAATGACATGACATGAATCTTCAAATGGAAATCAATTCTTCATTTCTTCTATTATGAATCCATTGGGTAATGAGTTGGATGAAATTCCCTTATTTCATTACAATTTCTTTCAAGAATCATTTGTCCATAAATTGACCTTCTTTTTCTCCTAGGACCTGCAAAAAATGAGTATCTACCTGCAATAAAACATTAAATCATGGAGAAAGAGAGGTGTGCAGGCTTCCCTAATCCAACGATTATGCAAAAAACTAACAATTAGTTACTCTGTACAACAAATCCATGGAGAAAATAACAAAGTAAAATTTATTTTTTACCTGCAGGAGAGCAATGGCCAATCATGCTAACCTGCAGTGTTTTAATCACAACTTCTTTGTTTTTCGTCCAAATTGAGTGATTCCAAAGCCAGATGAGAGCTAAGTCAAAGGTGTATCTCCAATAGAAATAGGTTGTAAAATTTCAATGATATTATATGTCAATTTTAGTTAGAACAACCTGCATAACAAAGTCATTTTCGATTACCCTGCTTAAACCAACAATTGATATTTCAAGCATAAATTTTTCGTTTGATGGAAGATTGAACCGATTCAAATTGGAGATTAATGTATATTAATTTATTAATCTCTTATAGAAACAATCTTTTAGGACAATAAGAATTGATAGGTGAAATACTGTAAGGAACAGCCGGAAAAACATAGTTTTAAGGGTGTTGTGTTAAGGATTCCTTATAGACTACATATGCCTATTTATTGATGGATGGATAGTTAAGTTCAGGACCTTATAAACTAGCATTCATAAAATATATAGGTTGCTCATTGGTCTGATCATCCTTTTATGTAAGCAGAATGGAAAGAGATGTATCTGAAACAAAGGTGTAAAGAAACAAATCATTTTTGAAATTTGGGTTGTACAAGGATGGTGCTTCTACGATAACTTTCTTAATACTGGAAAATGAATCCTTTTCCTTCTTTTCTCACTTGTAAATTTCATACTTTCGCACAATCTCCTGCATAGGTTTCACAATTTGAGCGTCATCGGAGATGAACTTGCAGAGAAAGTTTATCTTCCCCAAGAAGGACTACATGGATTTAGTGTTCACTAGGAAGGGAATCTGCTCAATATCCCTAACCCTTTCAGGGTCTAATTTAATCCCACTTTTCTCTATGATATGGACCTAGAGGTTTTCTCTCAGACACTACAAAAATGCTCTTCTTGGGATTAAGAGATGTTGCGTATTTCCGACACCACCCAAAGATTTTTTTCAAGTGGAATTGGTGGTAAGATATATTCTTTGAAAACACTGTGAAATCATCAAGATACACCACCACACTCTGACTGATTAGTCCATGAAATGTGATGTCTATTTCATGTTGAAAGGTTGCACGAGCATTAACTAGCCCAAAGGGAATTTTTTTGAATGCAAACATGCCCAACTTCATTCGAAAAGTAGTTGTAAGTATGTTAGGCTCTGAGACGAGAACTTGATTGTAGCTAAAGTATCTGTCAAGTAAAGAAAACATTTCTAACCCTCCTACTATATGTAATATCTTCTCCATTGACGACACAGGGTAATTATCTTTGTTCGAGACATGGTTGAGATTTCAAAAATCCATGCACAAGCGTATTTCCCCAAACTTCTTCCTTACTAGGAAAAAATTAGATACCCATGTTGAATGTTTCACTTTATAAATAATCTAAGCATCCAACAAATTCCTCAACTCCTTCTGAGTCAGGGGCTCATGTGTGGGATGTGTTAGAGTCTTATAGTCACAATGATCAAAATTACTCTTTTTACTACTGGTTATAGTCTTAGGTCAAATTATAATATTTTCAAATTAAATTTGACATCTCTCTTGATTGGAAAAGGGTCTTGAGTCAATGTCTGAATGTATATTATATATGTTACTCTCATCACAAGCCTAAGGTCATGGTCATCATCAGAAAATCTCATGGGTCTTTTGAGGTCACTTGCTGCACACAGGGACAATTTTACTTCAAAATCAATTTCTGAAGTAAAGGACACGAATTTTACAAAAGTAAAAGAGATTTTTGTCAATCACAGACCAAAGAACAAAAAAATCCTTCAGTGTATGCACAAGTGTTATGATTTGGGAGATATACAACGATATGTGAGGCTTATGTTTAAAATATCAAATTCTGAATTTATTTTACTATTTTAACCATTGTATTTTGGCACGGTTTTCTAACAACTGGAAAGGAATTTTGAGAAACCCAAGGAGGTTTTTGTGAAGAACGATATAGATATCAAAAAATTCTTTCAATTTCTTCACAGGTGTTATGGATTAGAATATTTGAATGGATCCTTATATCCTAGTTTTATAGATTTAAAAATTTAATGATTTCTTGTTTTAGTCATGATCTTATGGCACATATTCTGAGGAGATGGAGATGAATCTGTGAAACCTAGGCAAGGTTTCTCTCCAACACAAGATAATATACAAAAACCTCCTTAATTTTTGTAATAGATGTCATGATTCAAGAGATACAAGTTAACCTTTGACTCCTATTTTTAGAAATTTGGTCCCTATTCTTAGAAGGGAGTGCCAAATTTAATGCGACTATTTCTATCTTTAGGGAGATGGTTGAGCTCTACACCCTTAGTTTATGGATGAGATAATTGTATGTATTTCATGAATTTCATGGTGCAAAATGTTGGATACTTCAAGCTCTGACTTTTTGGAACTAGTGTACTTAATTTTTTTGACATAATTAATACATTGTTACAACTATTTTTTTGGGATTCTTGTGTTGTGGTTAGTGACATTGTATTCTTTAGTTATTCTTATGAATTTTATTGTTATATGTTTCTAGAAACTGTTGATATTTCTTCTCATGTTAATATCTTAAGTTTTAAATAGAATTCAGTGCCATAAATGCTCTGTTTTGTTTGAGATTATCATTTAAGTGTTTTTATCTTCCAAACAAGTGAATTCATGCATGTATGATCACTTAGTTCCTTCTATCTAATTTCCTCATCACCATACTACTACGACAAATCAATTTGTGTTCTTGATTACATCTATGTTACCTCATTTAAATGACTGCAACTAATCCTTTGATCTATTTGGCATGGTTCCTAAACCTGTTTCTTTATATCCAACAAAACCTAAATCAAAACCCTACTAAGATAATAACTAGCCTAAAACCCTAGTATTCTCCAGTAACTTCCATTGGCTTTGAGGTTTATTTAGAGAGAGCCCTCTCTGATTTGAAAGGGCTAGCTGGCAAGTCTAAACTTGGTATGGGTTACGTCTTTGGTTTCCTTTCTCAGCCTTAGGAAACTAAAGAGTGCTAACATGATGCACCTTCCACAACTTCTATTGAAAAGGTGTAACTACCCCTTATCACATCTACCCAAGAAACCATGCAAACTGGGGTAAACATGAGACGAGAGGCTACTATGATTATATTTGACCTCCTAGGTGACCTTAAGGAAGTGGAACTGATGAAACATCAAACGCAGTCATCCAACATCATCCACAGAACCTTCAGGAGACAAGTCAGCTAATCAGACAGCTTGTCTTTGGGTCCTACTGTTGTTTGAGAAACTTAGGGTAGGGTAACACTCCCCATGTTGGAAATAATACTGAGAGGGGGGGGGTGAATCAATATTATCAGATCAATAATTTAATTTTCCAAATATATTTTTATACGCCACTTCAGCTAAGTGAACTAGCATGTGTATGCGATTGTACTTAAGGAAACCAGTGTATATGCAGAGAACTATTGATTTAACCAATTTTTCATGTAGTGAACTTTAACAAGTATATTAGAGATTTATTAGACAATGCAGTAAAAAAAGAATAAAGCATCACACATAAGCAACACACATGAACACCAAGATATAAGGTGGAAACCCAAGGTGGTGAAAACCATCTACTACTGTCATCTCTGTCTTCTTTTAATAATAAGAAAATCTATTTACAGTTTTGTATTGGTGCAGACTTATACCAGTGTGTAGGCTTCTACCTGTAGAAGGTTACAACCTTCTCTTGTTCTCCAGCTTCTCCTGGAAGGGAGCTACAACAACCCAACTCTTGTACTAGCCGATATGTTTACTAGTACGTAGGCTGTGACCTACAGAAGGCTACGCCCTTCTTTCTTTCTCCAAGGACCACGTTTCATAACTTTTCACACTGGATCCATCAACAACATCATTCTTGTAATTTAATCATCAAATAAAACTACATCAACCAATCACTTTCTGAACCAACCACAACCGAATCAATCAATCACTTTGACAACCCATCAATCTATTCATTTAGAATATTGTCACCAGAATATAGTAACCAAAACCTAGAACTTCGTAATAGCCAACTGAAACAACTGAAACATATTTTATAAGGTATATGCTATTTCCATGTGTAAAACCTGCATGTATATGCGCTTTTCTCAAAGCCAAATAGCGTATACATCTGCAAATATTAATTCATAATTCAACAGTTATTCAAAACTTCAGTTATACCTCGATCATAATGTTTATAGAACAACACATGCGTCAGTATACAGATCTAGAATAAACATGATCAAACCATATAAAGATAATTCATTTCAAGACTTAAGATATCAATCCATCATTAGATCTTATCCTCCATCAACCGCTAAGTTTCATCCCCGGTTCAGATCAAACACAACACCATAATCCAATAACCTACATACTAGATCTCACACTTCATCTGATATTCGATACTTGCACACTTTGGCTTAATGATTTTCTCCTCCTTTTATAATTTTAGGCCTTTCTCAATACCATGGACCAAAACCACTTGGGACCAATACCTTGGACCAAATACCTAGGGTCAATACCTTGGACCAAACACCTTGGACCAATAGCATTGATCAAAATACCATGGACCAAATACTTTGGGCCAAAAGATAGTTTTCCAAGGTATATGCACTTTTCCTTCTATGAAAGTGTGAGTGTACGTATACGATACTTGTGGTCAGTGAACCTGTGTGTATACGTACCTTAGTCAAGGTGACCCTGCATATACCTCTCTTTCTTCATTTTGTGTAGACTAATCTATAATTTTTTGCTGTTAACCTGTTGTAGTGTGATCTTTCATCTGAGTGAGTTGCCATCAAGGACAATACTTGTATCATAATTCCAATGATCTCCCCCTTTATACTTGATGGCAAAAACAAGACCAAGTCACTCTCCTCCTTTGACATCAAGGGCAAAGGGTCATGCTCGCCTTCTGACATACATTATGTTGGTCATGCTCCCCCTGAGTACAAGCTGAATTCTCTGATATGTTGAAGTTTACTGATTGAGCTCCCATGATGGAGTCCATGCTCCCCTGAGCACAAGAAAATTCTGCAAACATGACTCTATACATACATCACTAATGACCTTCCTATCACCAATGGCTCATACATACATCCATCTCCCAACCAAGTGGGGATATAACAATCGTTTATACATGACAAAAACAAGAAATATTACATCATCCATCCCATGCATAGTGGGGTTACAAATTAGGTCTTTTCATGACCTTTACATTAAATTATATACATGACATTTGTAATAAGGAGAACCGATCTAAACAAGACCATGATAGTCATCAACAACTATCATACACCATATATGATCTGCACCATCAGCAACATCAGGATCAACAACTTGTATATTTCCATCATCAAAAGAGTCACCTAAATCAAAACAATTATGCGGATCTGTGCCAAGATCTTCTAAGATAATGCTAGCAATGCATTATTAGAAGCATATTCTCCCCCTGAACCTGTGCCAGATGTTCATTGTTAGATCTAATTATTGCGTATATCAGTAAGAAATATCAAGGCATCATCATCAATTACATATATATCAAGTTATCAACAACTTATGAGGACCAACATATTTCCACACGTTATCAGTAGATTGTATCCATCATCAAACATAGCAGATAATTGACAGAACCATATTAGACCCATTTTTTTTTAGTTTGGCCCACTGCTTTTCCTCAAACCAACATATACATGACTGTGCCCATAGAAAACCACGTATGTACGCGACTACGTTTTATGAAATTCACATCTAACAACCTTTCTCTGAAAAATATGATTTAACAGCAAAATGATGTAGCAACTACTCCCAAATTTTGTCTAAGATATTCAAATGTATCTCTAGGCAGTGGTTTAGTGAATATATCAGCAACATGTTCTTTGGAGGGAACATACTCCAATTTGACCTTTTGTTCAAGCACTAGTTCACGTAGAAAATGATATTTGATGGGTATGTGCTTGGTCTTGGAGTGCATGATTGGATTCTTTGAAATACTAATGGCACTTGTATTATCACATCGAATGGAGATGTGTGGAGTAGATATGATCTGAATGTCTTGCATGGTTTGCATCATCCAAAGTAGTTGTGTGCAGCAAGATGCAACATCCACATATTCTGCTTCAGCTGTAGATAATGCAATTGAGCTTTATTTCTTGTTGAACCAAGACACTAACATGGAACCCATATAGAATGTACCACCACTAGTGCTTTTTCTATCATCAACACTTCCTACCCAATCTGCATCTATATATGCATGAAGAGTAAGATCTGTATCTCTAGGATACCATAAACCAAAGTTCTGTGTTCCTTGAATATTTTTGAAAAGCTTTTTGACTATGTGAAGGTGTGATTCCTTTGGATTTGCTTGGAATCTTCCAACTATTCCTACTACATGCATGATGTCAGCTCGGGTACTTGTTAGATAAAGCAGTCTGCCAATCATGGATCTGTATGTAATACTGGTGATTCATCATTTAAGCTACGACTGCATCTTGTTACCATTGGGGTACATACTAGTTTGGAATCTTCCATGACATACTTTTTCAAGATCTGTTTGAGATATTTGGTTTGTGAAAGAAAATTACCATCTTTATTTTGTTGAACTTGTAGACCAAGAAAATAGGTAAGCTCACCAAGAAAGGAAATTTCAAATTCTTGCTGCATTACTAAAGCAAAATTCTGACTCATGGATTCTTCATTGCTACCAAAAATGATGTCATCAACATAAACAACAATTATTAGCAGTTTATCAGTGTCAATCTTTGTATATAGATTGCTATCTGTTGACCCCTTTGAAAAACCCTATTGGTGGAGATATTTGTCAAGACGGCAATACTAGGCCCTTGGAGCTTGTTTTAGACCATAGAGAGCCTTTTTGAGTCTGCATACAAGTTTGGCATCATTTCCAAGATTGAATCCTTCTGGTTGTTCAATATAGACTTCTTCTTCTAAGTCTACATTAAGGAAGGTAGATTTTACATCCATTTGGTATAATTTGAATTTCCGAAAACTAGAAAGAACAAGAAACATCCTTATGGCTTCAAGTCTAGCAACAGGTGCAAAAGTTTCTTCAAAATATATACCTTCTTGTTGAGCATATCCTTTACAAATAAGTTTGGCCTTGTTTCTAATAACTTCTCCATTTTCATTCAACTTGTTTTTGAATATCCATTTAGTTCCTATGATATTCTTATGATGAGGTCCAGGAACTAATTCCCAAGTATTATTCTTTTCAATTTGCTCAAGTTCTTCATTCATGGCCTTGACCCAACATTCATCTTTGCATGCTTCATTTACATTTTGAGGTTCGGTGGAGGATAGTAATGCTAGATAGCTTGAGGATTCTGTAATAGTTCTTCTTCTCTGTACACTTGCATCTTTTTCCCCTAAAACTTGAGTTTCTGGATGATTTTTCTGAGCATTCCTGGACGGAGTCTTTTCTTCTACTGTTATCTCTTATTTTGGTGCTTCATTTGTTTCTTCTTCAAAATCAGTGTGATTTGATGTGGGAAAATAATCCCCATCTTTTTCATTGTCATAATCTTAAGTTTTTATATGTTTTGGATTTTTGCATGCTTCATCAACCACAACATCAATACTTTCAATAATTTTCCCAAGTCTTTTATTATAACATTTATATCCTTTACTTCGAGAAGAGTAACCATGAAGAATACCTTCATCTGCTCTGGGTTCAAACTTACCAAGTTTTTCATTAGTCCTTTTGATGTAACATTTGCTTCCAAAAACTTTAAATTATTTTATAGTAGGAGTCTTACCATACCAAAGTTCATGTGGAGTTTAAGTGTTGTTTACCCAAACATTTTCTTGGTTGAGAATAGTGACGACGACAAATGCAGCTTCACCCCAAAAGGTTGCAGGAGTTCCAGACTCATCTAGCATGGCTCGAGCCATTTGTTGAAAAGTTTTGTTCATTCTTTCTACCACTCCATCTTGCTGAGGAGTCCTTCAGGTGGAGAACTGCCTTTTTATTCCATGTTGCTAACAAAAGTCAAAGAATTCATCCAAGGTAAATTCCCCTCCTCAATCAGATCTGAGGCATTTGATTTTCCGATCTGATTCATTTTCAACCAAAGCTTGGAAGGCTTTGAACTTTTCAAATGCTTCATATTTATGCTTTAGAATACCTATCCAACACATTATGGAAAAATCATCAATGAACAATATAAAGTATTCTTCTCCACGAGGTGAATTTTTCCTTGATGGTCCACATAAATCAATATGAACAAGTTCAAGAGGGTTACTAGCTGACCCTTCTTTTTCAATGAAGTTGGATTTGGTTTGCTTACCGAATTGACATGGTTTGCATTTTGTATTTTCAGGAATGTTGATATCTGGAAGATCACAAATAGCCTGGAATCTGCATACTTTTCTTATTTGAGAAAATCTTAGATTGCCCAATCTTCTATGCCATAGCCAGTTTTCATCATTTTTGCTTAGATAGCACTGTTGTTGTCCTCCCTTGAGTATGTATAAGTTGTTTGGAGTTCTTGTACCTTTGATCACGGTTTCTCCTGAATCAATCTCACGAACAACACATCTGTTTGATCGAAACACCACTTCATTTCCTTGATCACACATTTGACTGACACTCAACAAGTTATGCTTTAGACCATCTACATACATAACATTCCTAGCTTTAACATTTTCTTTCAAGAAAATAAAGCCCTTACCTTTTATGGCAGCAGGAGTGTTGTTTCCAAATGAGACACTCTTTTCCTTTTCTAAGGCATTATATGAGTGAAGTTTTTCTTTGTCACCTGTCATGTGTTTTGAGCATCCACTATTAATGTACCACTGATTTTCTTGTCCTTCTGCATACAAGGCTATACCAAATCTTTCTGTTTGTAGTTCTTTCTTTCTCCATATTTTGGGATTTAATGGAGTTTGCTCCTTTTGAGATATTTGCCAAAATTTACTCTTGCATTCAGATTCTTCATGGCCAAAGTTGTTAGAGATTGAGCATTTTATTTCATTTTCAAGAAGAGAAAAGTTATTATAGGAACTTTTCTTGATCCCTATCACATTCCTTTGATTTCGTGATTCTCTAGTCATGATGGTTTTGTAAGCAACACATTGAGCAACTTTGTGTCCAAAATTATGACATGAGAAACATTTACCATTAAATAAGTTCCTGTGATTATCGAATCTATTGACTTGGCGATTGTAGTTTCTACTGATATCCATCCTTAAAGAAAATTGAGTATGATTTACTTGAGGTTGGTTGTGGCTTCTGTTCATCCTTGAAGCAAATTGAGCTTGATTTACCTGGTGATCTTCTTTATGCCTTCGTTGACGATTGTCATATTGTTCAGTGTTTTTTGCTGCATCAAGATAGCTTTTAGTGGAGGTTGTTGGCTTTTGTGATTGAGATGCTTCTTCGGTATATCAAAGACCTGTCTTTTTCAGAGGAGAACGTAGCACTTTGATAATTTCATTTAAGGTTTCTGATCCTTTAGCAAATCTAAGATTGAGAGATTTTGTTTTCTCAAGATCCTTTCTTAGACCCACAATTTCACATTCTGGTTTTTCATTGTGTTTTTCTCTTTCAGCAAGTTGGTATGTCAAGGTATCTATAATCATATTCTCTTCTTCTAAAAAAAATTTGAGTTTAGATATTTCTTCGTGAAGGTCATCTTCTTCTAAAGCATCCCAAAAATTATCATCTTCATAAGCCATTAGAATTCTATAGTCATTACTATTTTCATCTTCATCACTATTTGATAAACCATCACTATCTTCATGAGTATAGTAACTCTTTTTACTTACACTTTGTTTTTTGTTCGATTTTGCAAATTCCTTCCCTTTATCATATTTATCTTTATGAGGACATTTGGCAGCATAATGACCGTCTCTACCATAGGAAAAACATTTGAAAGGTAGTTTACCTCTAAATCTTCCGGAACCCTGTTGAAGCTTCTTAACAAAGTTTACTTCATCTTCTTCTTCTGAAATATGTCCTGATTCATTGAGTTCTTCCTTTCCTTTTGTTGAAGCTTTAAATTTGGTTTCTCTCATATCTTATGGGCCTCCTTTTCTCATCTCAAAGGCAGTTAAGATTCTGTGAAGTTGTGTCATAGTGATAGTCTGTAGATCTTGTTTTTCTTCTATGGTAGATACTTTTGATTCAAATTTAGCAGACAAGGATCTTAACACTTTCTCAACTACGGTAACTTCATTTATCTCTTCACCCAGATCCTTCATGCAATTAACAACCTCATCTATATGTAAGAAGTAACTAGCTATACTTTCATCATTGTGCATCTTAAGAGTTTTATATTGAATTCTGAGAGTTTGTAGTTTAACGCATTTTACCTAAGAGTCTCCTTCGTAGCTTAGAAATATTTTTTCGCATATTTCTTTGGCTAATTTGAGCTGCATAAATTTGACAAAATCTAATTGTGACAGACTTCCCAATAATGTATTGATAACCCTGGCATTGGTTTCATATTGCTTTTTACCTACTGTATCTGTAGGAATTGTTGGTGCAAATGTATATCCTCTTTCCGCGATTTCCCATACATCTGTTCCAAGTGATTGTAGATAGGTTGTGGTTCTTATCTTCCAATAAACAAAGTTTCTCCCATCAAACATTGTCGGTCTGATGGATCCCATGCTTTCTTGATTACTCATGATGATGGATCTCCCTTCAAGCGATCAAGCTTCTTATGAAGGACTTGCTCTGATACCAATTGTTGGAAATAATACTTAGAGGGGGGGTGAATCAGTATTATCAGATGAATAATTTAATTTTCCAAAAAGATTTGTATACGCCACTTCAACTAAGTGAACTAGCGTGTATACGCGACTGTACTTAAGGCAACCAACGTATATGCAGAGAACTATTGATTTACCCAATTTATCATGCAGTGAACTTTAACCAGTATATCAGAGATTTATTAGATAGTGCAGTAAAAACGGAATAAAGCATCACACATAAGAAAAACACATGAACACCAAATATAAGGTCGAAACCCAATGTGGGTGAAAACCACCTGCTGCTATCGTCTCTGTCTTCCTTTAATAATAAGAAAATATGTTTACAATTTTGTACTAGTGCAGAGTTATACCAGTACGCAAGCTTCTACCTGCAGAAGGTTACAACCTTCTCTCATTCTCCAGCTCCTCCTGGAAGGGAGCTACAACCCCCTAACTCTTGTACTAACTGATATGTTTACTAGTATGTAGGCTGCGACCTACATAAGGCTACGACCTTATTTCTTCCTCCAAGGAATACGTTTCATATATTTTCAGACTAGATCCATCAACAACATCATTACTGTAATTCAATCATCAAAGGCATCTGCATCAACCAATCACTTTCTGAAACAACCCCAACTGAATCAATTAATCGCTTTGACAACCCATCAATCTGATCATTCAAAATACTGTCACTAGAACCCAAACCAGAACCCAAAACTCTGCAACAGCAAACTGAAACAACTGAAACATATTTTATAAGGTATACGCTACTTCCATGTGTCAAACCTGTGTGTATACGTGCTTTTCTCAAAGCCAACCAACATATACATATGCAAATATTAATTATAATTCTACAACTATTCAAGACTTTAATTATACCCAAATCATAATATTTATAGAACAACACATGCGTCAGTATACAGATCTAGAATAAGCATGATCAAACCATATAAATATAATTCATTTCAAGCCTTAAGATCTCGATCCATCATTAGATCTTATCCTCCATCAACCGCTAAGGTTCATCCCTAGTTCAGATCAAACACAACACCATAAGCCAATAACCTACATACTAGATCTCACACTTCATCAGATATTAGATACTTGCACACTTTGGCCTAATGATCTTCTCCTCCTTTTATAGTTTTAGGCCTTTCTCAATACCATGGACCAAAACCACTTAGGACCAATACCTTGGACCAAATACCTAGGGTAAATACCCCGGACCAGATACCATGGACCAATACCATGGATCAAAATACCATGGACCAAATACTTTGGGGCAAAAATTAGTTTTCCAAGGTATACATGCTTTTCCTTCTGTGAAAGTGCGTGTGTACATATATGCTACTTGTGGTTAGTGAACCTACGTGTATACATACCTTGGTGAAGGTGAACTTGCGTATACCTCTCTTTCTTCATTCTGTGTAGACTGATATGTAATTCTTTGTTGTTAACCTACTGTATTGTGATCTTTCATCAGAGCGAGTTGCCATCAATGACAATACCTATATCATAATGCCAACACCCTAGACATTTCCCAGGTTAGTTATAATACTCCCTAGGCACAGTCCAGTTCAGGGGTTACTAGGACAGTGGATTCATGCATCCTTAGTCTGGTTTAGGGACCACTACCACCATGCATTTGTCAATTCAGAGATCTATCCCACTCATCTTCAAATCCAATTTGCCCATCCCATACAAACCATACAATAGAACTGATCTCATCAAAGCTATCAAGAAATGGCAAGGCTAGGCTGAAAATACTATCACACCTGGTAAAACCCATGACATGGTATAAAAGAAACACATGCAATCCCATGCATGCCAAATCTAGCAAGGAAAATACACATGTAAGTTGAATGTAATGAAGCCTATTGTAGTTGCTTGATCCTGCCTTTTCCTGCTTGATATTTTCTTCCTCTTGCCTTCTTTCCGTTTCTTGCTCTAATGCCAAAGTGCTCCAAGAAAACTCTAAGTGTCCAAGAATATGAGAGAGCTCCAAAGATAAACTGACAAAAGCTTCACACTGAAAGGAAGAAGCTTGCCAACTGATCTTTAAAAGCCTTTTTATTAATTAGTCCTCTATTTATTTCATTTTCCATTATTTTCCTTCAATTTCCTCCTCACATGAAACCTGTGACCTTTCACCTTCCTTTTCTTCCAATTTCCATTATTTTCATAAATAAAATGCCAATCAATGCCTCATGCCTTTCCAAATACTTAGCCATTTCCTTTACCAATTTCCTTTAGCCATAAACAATCAAATGAACACCCACTAAGATGTTTTTGCCAGCATTCAACTTGGAATATGTGTCCCATCATCTGTGTTATTTATATATTTTTGCATGGAATTTTCACCAGGGTTGTTATAGAACCCTCCCGGTTGGGGGAACACCGTCCTTAGTGTTCAATGACACCTATAATCAACATGATTTATGAAAACAAAACATACTGCCCACGGAGATTTATAACACAACTCGTTGTAATATTTACAATGAAAGTCCTACTCAAAATAAAAACATCATGACAACATGACAACATACCACATATTGGAGCTTTATAACATAGCTAATTAAGGTATTTATAACCACATATACACATATGCACATTTTCTCAACCAACAAAGAAAAGAATATGATCCCTACATCTACAACAAGGGAATCTAAAGGCTCACACATCCACCCTCAATGTAATACCAGGATTCACCTCTTTCTGAGGAAGTCCAAAATCCATTGCAAAGTCAAATCTACATCGATATCTAGCTTTTCAATCCTGTGCCACTTTTCCTTTCAACGGATAGTTACCGAATCATTGTTTTAGGGTGGACTCCTAATGTGCATTTGCTTCAATCTGGCAATGCTAATGAGCAAAACAAATCCATTTGTGACCTTCCTGTCTCTTCTAAACAGTCCCTCAGGAATTCGGTCACCCCCTTCTATGCAGTCACTCACCTTCCAAGTTCTGTTGGCACCCTCAGCTCAGGAAGTCTATCCCTTGGTAAGGCTTCCTCACATCGCAAGATTAAAAAACCAAGGCATATACCTACCTCAAAACCATCATACCCATCATAGCATTCTCATGGAAATCAGTGGACACTATTGGTTACTAGTACCCCACAATCGCCCTACTCTTGAAGTACTCTACCAACATACTGGTGTATGTTCCAATTTCCTTTGCTAATGTTGCCAATTCTTTCAATTGATTTCAACCACCCAATTGGGTATGTTCATGCATTCTTGTACGAAGCATATAACTTCCATTAGATTTAAAATAAATTGAAATAAATTCACATCATACCTCATTGGTAGCACATCAATAAGGCACACTTGCAATCCTTTTCACTTCTTGTCACAACAAGTCAAACTAAAATCTTTGACCTAATCAACATGTATACAAATATCTCATTAGGTTAGCTCAAAACATAAACATCATAGATCAAAATCATAAATCACATGTAACCATCATAAACCAGAATCATAATTCACATGTAATCATCATAGACAAGAATTATAAATCATATGCATTGTAATACTGAAATACAATACTGATACTTATCCTTCATCAATCCTTACTTCTATGTTTGTTCTTTTTTACACACACTAGATCGGTTACCACACCCAACAAACACCTAGTGCCTTCTCCTACACCAGGTGCACATACGCGTAATGTGCATGACACACATACAACCACACACACCATATAACACATGCACCTATACGTGACATACAACACATACACCTACACCTAGTGTCTGCACGTATACATGCAAAATGTACATCAGAAGACATTCATCCACACATAACATGCGACACCACAAAATTCATGCAAGTACACTTGGTATACAATACAACTCATACACCTATACCCGATGTACAACAAAACACAATACATACACCTACATCCAATGTACAACACAATACATGCACCTACACCTAAAGTACAACATAATACAAATATGTGTCTAGAGTGCAACATAGTGAATGCATATATCACAATACAGTGACTACACAATGCACATACATAGTACCACATGCTCCAGAACACATGTACGGCATGCACTCAATCCTATTGGAAATACTGAGAGGGAGGTGAATCAATATTTCTTTTCAATTGTTCTTTTTATCACCAAAAAACATTTATATATGGAACACAAAAATAGATAGTTGGAATAAATGGTTTTATTAATATAATCTATGTAATGAAATAGATACAATATATAAATTGTTGCAATCAGTTGTCAAGCACCAACTTGGACTTTTGTGAGGCTCAAACCTCCAGAGCACCAACTCTGTTTTTCCAAGGAAACAATCCTATACTTAGGAGCACCATCTCCCAAGGACTCCAATCCTTTCATTTCTGAGGCTCCAACCCTTTATTATAAAATGTTATAAACTATTTTGCTGTAGTTCTCTGCTCCCACTGCTGAGCTTATGCTTCATTCCTGTTCTCCTGCTTCTCCTGCCTCTACTTGAACTTTGGCTTCCTCTCACTCTGATTATTTACGCACACCACTTTCCTTGATTGTCTTGTTTTATGTATTCATGATGCCTCTGACTATTGGTTTTCGCTTTCTGCTGGCTCTTCAACTTCGTCAACACTCCCTTCAGCTTCCTCTGTGCTTGCTTTCCTCTTCGACTTCTCGATTCTTGATATCGCTTTGGCTTCCTCTACACTGGCTTGTCCTTGGCCTTCCCAGCTTTCAGCGTCCTTTGTCTCTTTGAGTTCACCAACACTCCAAGGACACATAAATACATAAGAGAGGACTGAAATACACAGAGAAAACATGTTACATATTGAAAGTTGTAACAGAGCCCCTTTTTCAATAATAATAGGCATACACAGGACTTTATTGTTTTACAAAGAGGTTATACCAATCAGGAGGCCCCACCTACCACGTCACCATCGCAATTGCAATCGTCATCATTTAGGCCTACTAAACTATCGAAACCTTTATTATAAGCTTTTGGCCTAAAAAACCTCGGGCAATACAAATATTGAAATACACAGGAATATATGAAAAACAATCGGCCAAAATGCTTCAGGGCAGATTTCAAAATCATTACACCCGCATCTATAACTACATCGGGTTCACTGTGTAATCGCAATTGGTAGTCCCAAATTTTGGAAGTCCTGTATAAGTCGAGCTCATGACATTGCTGATGGCCAATGGCCAATTCTCCTGCAGATGCGATATAGCATTAAGTCAAACTGTAATGTTGCATCAGTTCTACAACATATATCGCAATCAGTGCTTTTAGGAGTGACAACCCTTTGTATATTGTGATATGTGAGTATCGATAAGTAGGTGTGATATAACCATAGAACCTTTCATAATGTTGCAGTGGGTCCGCAAGCTTTATTGTGGGAAGGCTTAGAGCCCGAATATATGAAATACACTAAAAAACAATGCTTCGACACACTTAGTGGACTTCACCTGTTTATACACCTGGATAGATATGTCTCGTCGGGTCCACACATATATATCGCTGTCAGGGGTTTCGGGTAGTGGTTCATAGTAAAACCCACTGATTACAATATCGCCAATATATATATATATATATATAATATATATATATTATATATATATATAATATATATTATATATATATAGTAATATATATATATAATATATATATAATATATATATATACATATATATATTTTGCTGCCTCCAATAGTGCATTTCGATATACACGCTTTTTCCGCCTCTGATAGTGATATTGCATATATATATAGATATATATATATATATATGTATATATGTATATATGTATATATGTATATGTATTCTGCTCTACTTTGGCTCTTTGACATATATTGCTTCCCATAGTCCTGATATACCTCCAATAGCTCTGTTTTGCTCCTCCGATAACTCTATTTGCTCCTCTGATAGCTCTTTTTTTCTCCTCCGATATGCCCTCTTTTTATATTCGGCAATACTCCTCCTGTAGCTTCAATAACTCTTTTTTGCCTCCTCTAGCTCCTAGAATATTTCCATACTGACATCAATGATAATCTATGTCAACAATCTCCGCCTTTGTTATTGATGGCAATATTCTTCTTCTCTCCTCGTTTGACATCAATGGAAAAGGAATGCATATGGACTCCCCCTGTCGAATTGCTCCCCCTATAGAACTACTCCCCCTGTCCTGCAACATCTTTATGAATGAGCTTAAGTGATGCTAAAGAGATAACCCCCATCTTTTGATGAAGATGTTCAAATGCTTCTTGAGGAAGAGGTTTTGTGAAAATATCAACTTCTGCTCCTTAGCATTGATATATTCCAAGATTATGTTTTGTTTAGCTACTTGTTCACGAAGGAAATGATACTTGATTGGTATATGTTTGGTCTTTGAGTCCATCACTAGATTTTTGCTGAGACTGATAGCACTTGTGTTATCATAATAGATGGTAATTGGTTGGTATGTACCTATGTTGACATCTTTTAGAGCTTCCTTCATCCATAGTATTTTAGTACAATAGTCTGCTACAACTATATACTCGGCTTTGGCTATGGATAATGATACGGATGCGTGTTTTTTTGCTGAGCCAAGATACTAAATAGTCTCCTAGGAAGAATGCATTTCCTCTAGTACTTTTTCGATCATCTACACTTCTGTCCCAATCAACATCGGTGTATGCAGTTATAGTCAGAGTTGAGCTCTTAGGGTACCAAAGACCAAAATCAAGAGTTCCTTTTAGGTATCTAGGAATTTTTTTTATAGCTAACAAATGGGATTGTTTAGGACCTGATAGAAATCTCCCCACCATTCCTAGTGCGTGCATTATATCGGGTCTCGTAGCAGTTAAGTACAAAAGGGCTCCAATTATTGACCTGTAATGAGTTGCATCTACTGGAGGGGAGTCATCAGTTTTGCTCAATTTGCAATTTTTGGTCATAGGTCTGCTCATGGGTGCACAGTCTTCCATTCCATATCTTTTAAGCATGTCTTTAGGATATTTGGCTAGATATATAAACAATCCTGCTCTGGTTTGAGATACTTGTAGTCCAAGGAAGTGAGATAAATTTTCTATCATCGACATCTCGAACTCTTTTGACATGTTTTGAGAAAATTCATGGCTCATCTCATCATTATTGCTAGCAAAACTTAGATCATCAACATAAACAAGTGTGACTAGTAACCTACCTTCATCCGTCTTTATGTAGAGATTACTTCCTGCCACTCCCTTATTGAAGCCTTGTTGTTGTAGATAGTGATCCAATCTTGCATACCAAGCTCTAGGAGCTTGTTTCAACCCATATAATGCCTTTTTCAACTTACACACTAAGTCTTCTCCTTCTGTTAGATCAAACCCTTCTAGTTGCTCCCTGTAGACTTCTTCCTTGAGTTCCCCATTCAGAAATGCTGATTTTATGTCCATTTGATAGATTTTGAATCCTTTTCAGCAAGAAAATGCCAAGAACATCCTGATTGCTTCCACATGAGCTACTGGTGCAAATGTTTCTTCAAAGTCAATTCCTTCAATTTGTGAATAGCTTTCACAAACAAGCCTTGCCTTATTTATGATGATTTTTCCATCTTCATTCATTTTGTTTTTGAATACCCACTTGGTTCCTATAATGTTTTTGTCTTGGACTGGTTATAGAAACAGGGAGTGATTATAAACTGTTTGGAGGTTGTATGAGCGAATATGGGGAAACCTAGTTAATTAAAGGTATACCAAAATCAATATTAGTCAGACAAATATTAGCTTTATAGTTGAAAAGGAGTGTAAGAAAAGGATGTCAGTTATAGATTGTGCAAGTAGAAACAAATAAAAAATGAACAAACAAGGAAAATTTAGATACACTTTCAATCATTAGTGAATTTCAAGATGATTTTCCCGAGGAAATCTCAGGTTTACCTCCACATAGAGACATATATTTCTCCATAAATCTACTACCAAATCCCACCCTAGTATCAGAGCTCCTTAACGAATGAGTATACTAGAGTTATTAGAATTGAAGATGTAGTTACAAGAATTGCTAGATAAGGGTTACATTAGATCCAATGTTTCACGATGAGGGGACCTTGTACTATTTGTTAAGAAAAAAGATGGCCTATTTAGAATGTGCATCGATTATCAACAATTGAATAAGTCAACCATAAAAAATTAATACCCATTGCCCCGTATTGATGATCTATTCGATCAAGTGAAGGGCACAACCATATTTTCAAAGATTGATTTAAGGAGTGGCTATCACCATGTACAAATAAAATATGAACATATTCATAAGACAACTTTTAGAACCCTATATGGCCACTATGAATTCGTAGTATTAACCTTTGGTCTTACTAATGCACCAACAATCTTTATATGTTTAATGAACAAAGTACTTCATAAGTACCTTGATAAATTTGTACTAGTGTTTATAGATTATATTTTAGTGTATTCCAAGAATGAAGAAGAGCACAAATAGCAGCTAAAATTAGTGCTACAAACTTTAATAGAACATCAGATATATGAAAGACTTAGCGAATGCGATTTCAATAAAGACATAATACAATATTTGGGTCACGTCATTTCGAAGGAGGGACTAGTTGTTGATCCTGAGAAGGTTAGGGAAATTTTAAATTGGCCCATACCTAAGGATGTGTCAAGCATTGACTCATTTATGGGAATCAAAGAATATTGTTGAAAGTTTATAGAAGGATTCTCTAAAATTTCGTACCTTATTACATCCTTGCAGAAGAAGGGAATAAAATATGAGTGGATAGCCAAATGTCAAGAAAGCTTTGACAAGTTGAAATAATTACTAGCAATAGCTCCTATATTGAAAATTGTAGACCCAAATAAGGAATTCATTGATTCCACTGATGATTGTTTGGAAGGCCTTGGGGGATTTTTTATGCAGGAAAATGCAATAGTAGCCTATGAGTCCAGGAAATGAAAAACAAATGAAAAGAATTATGTTGTAGATGACTTAGGGCTGGCTGCTGTAATACATGCTATAAAGATGTGGAGACACTACCTTTTAGGAAAATTATTTACTCTAGTGACATATCATATTAGCTTGAAATAATTTTTTAGCCAACCACATCTTAATTCTAGATAGGCAAGGTGGTTGTCTTTCCTCAGTCAGTTCGAGTTTGATATTAAACACATAAAAGGAAAAGAAAAGTAAATAACATATGCCTTATGAAGACATTGACATGATTTAATGGGAGTATCTGTTAGTAGTATTACTATAGATTTTTTATAGAATATTAAAAAATCAATACAACAAGATCATAAATACCTGGAAAATCCACAGAAATTGTAGCAAAAGAAAATTCTAGGATATGCTAAAAATTTTGAAAAATTGCTAACGTGCAGAAGTATATTGTATGTTCTCAATGTGAGTTATTTAAAACAAATGACACTAGATTAATATCACAAGAAAATATATGTAGGGCATCCCAGATATCAAAATATGATAACAACATTAAGGAAATAATTGTTTTGGTTGGACATGAAAAATGAGGTGGCATAATACTTAGCAAAATGTTTAGAATGTCAACAAGTAAAGGTGGAACACCAATGCACTTTTGGATTAATGAACCCACATCCCATTCTTGAATGGAAATAGAAACTGATTTCATTATATTTTATTACAGGATAACCAAAGATGAAATGACAACATGATTCCATCATTGTGGTGGTGGACACCTAGAGTAAACCAACACATTTTATATTGGTGCAGTCTACATAAGGAACAACACAGATTCCCAATATCTTCATGAAGGAAAATTTCTGCTACATGGAATGCCAAAGATGGTAATGTCAGATAGGGATGCTAAATTTACCTCCAAAATTTGAAAAGCTTTCTTTGGGGGCATGGGAACTCAAGTGAATTTCAGCATTGCGTATCACCCTCAAATGGATGGAAAAATAAAGAGAACCAATCAAATTTTGGAAAATATGTTGAGAATGTATGTCATAGAAAGGCTCACCGAATGGGAGGATTTTTTTCATTAGCAAAATTGTCTTACAACAACGACTACCAAACTTCAATAAAAATGAGTCATTTTGAAGCTTTATATGGCAAAAACTATCATGCATCTCTCAGTTCGAGTCAATCGAAGGATATATTGATATTAGGACTTGATGCCTTATAGGAAATAGAATAGGTGGTATGGAAGATTCGAAAAATATCAAAATGGCACAAGACGAGCAGAAAAGTTATGCAGATAGGAAGAGAATTTATAAAAAAATTAAGATTGAAAACCATGTTTACATAAGAGTAAAATTGAGGAAAAGTGCCTTAGGAATAAGGACCTATACAAAATTGGCACCACGATTTTGTGACCCTTTTGAAATCTTGGACAGAGTTGGTCCAATAGCGTATTAGTTGGATTTTCCCATCCGTATTAAAGTGCACAATATTTTTCATGCGTCCTTTATAAAGAATTATGTCCATGATAATTCTCACGTAATTGATTAGATTTTGATATAGGTGGAACTCGAAGGACATTTTCTACTAGAGCCACTCTGCATCTTAGATCAGAAAGAGATCTTGCTTTGGAATTGAGTTGTCGCTAGGGTTAAGGTATAATGGAGGCACTTTACAACCGAGGAGGCTACTTGGGAGTGAGAGGATGTAATGAAAGAAGCTTACCCTGCATTGTTTCAGGAATGAAACAAATGAAAAATAAACATTGAGCATGGTGTTAATTTATAAAGGGGGGGAAGATGTAATACCCATTCGTTTTAATGTAAATATCTTTCTATTTTTAGAGTGAACTACTTTTATATGTGATGGCTAGAAAGCCACAATGGCTTTGAATTAAGGCAAACAATAAATCATCATGATGTAATAAATGAATTTTATTAATGAAAATAAAATCTAGAAATTACTTGGCAAAGAAACCCTAGAGTTAAGAGAGTTTTTCCATGATTTTGAAACCAGTGTTGGTGGATGATATCGAAATAATACTTGCTTCAATAACTCCTGAAAATCCCTAGGAGGTTATCAACAAGATTTAATATGATGGGAGAGAAAATATATTAAATCACTCAGTTGTAGAAAAACACTGAGTAAGGATGGATTAAAGTGTCGTGGGATAGAAATATGGGCTTTAAAGAAAAAGGAGGAAATACCTTTATCGGGAAAAAAAAAAATTTAAAAAAAAACCCTAGGGCAGCAAGTTAACAGACCCATGAAACATGGGACACTACTAAGGAAAAATATTCTATGGAAGTAATGTATAAAATAAATTATCTGGAATCACAAGAGGATGTTGACTTTGGTTGGAAAACATATCTCTTCTTGGGGGGAACTGGAGGAACAATTGATGGTTGGGAGGATAGTGTTCATTCCAAGTGCAACTCCAATAATGATTATGTTTAGAGAATTTAATTAAACTGAATTATCTTCTGTATATGAAAGAGTGGTGTTGGTTTTTCTTTGATTTTTGTGATTATGTTAGATTAAGTACATAAGGTATGATTCAGAAACCCAATTGTTAGTTTGAGTTTTTTCCTTGAATGAATTATTTTGTATAGTAAGGCATATACCTTTGAAATTCAATTTGGATAATTTAATTAGTAGCGATAGTGCCATTAAGGGAAATATATATATATATATATATATATATATATATATATATATATTTCGGAGTCGATGTGATAATTTGTGTAAAGCTAAAGTATGTTGTATCTCAGTCGTCAAATAAACATTCGATATGGTAAATTATTGATTTAAATTTAAATGAAATTCATTTCCACAGTAGGGTGGAAGAGGGGCGAATCAAATAACTGAGAATACTTTTAGAGTTTATTTTTGTGTAGAAGAATGAGACTTTTCCACTCTCGGGAGCAAATAAGAAAACAATATATATAGAGAAACAACAAAACTATTGATGCGACAGAAGAGTTACTGGAATATAACCTTAACTTTCACTTAACTAGTTACAATTCGCCCCTGGGATAGTGTAGAAATTATTCTGATGACTAGAGAGGGGAATTAGTGTGGAGACAAAAACCTGTGCATATCAGAATAAATTCACAGCGATTAATTTTATACACAGTGGAAAAAAATACGAAACTTATATGTGAAAATACAATAGGAAACAGACAATATTGGTATATGTGAAAATACAATAGGAATCTAACCTCGTAAGAAGGATATCACTAATTGTAAATCTAATAATTTTATAGGATATTACATCCATGGTAAGGAATATAAAATTTTAATAATCTTGAATAAACATTCATACATATAATTAGTTATTAATTTTATAACTTATGACCATTAAAATTATTTATTTATTTATTTATTCTTATTTTTACCTAACATCCTATTTTTTAGGAATATGAATAGAATTCAAGTAACCATTAGTATTAGTATATTAATAACATATTAAATAAATTACTTGGGATACCATTCAATTTACCTAATTTTACTTATTTCTAGAAATTAAATTATATTAATACTATAAAAATAATAAGAATATTAAATTTATTAATATAATTTATTTAATTAAATACCCTATTTTTAGGAATATAAATGGAATTCAAGTAACCATTAGTATTACTATATTAATAACATATTAAATAAATTACTTGGGATACCATTCAATTTACCTAATTTTACTTATTTCTAGAAATTAAATTATATTAATACTATAAAAATAATAAGAATATTAAATTTATTAATATAAATTTTACCTTGGTCCTAGGGTCAATTATAGCCGTTTTGTAGCCGTTGGAGTCTTTGCTCTGCTATTTAACATGCTAAGCCAGATCTGTCTTCAACTTGTCCTGACGATGAACCACACTAGTTGGTTCGAAACGCGTCGACAAAAGTCTTTCTCATGTGATTTACGCCGAAGCTCTTCTTACAACTATAATGGATCACAGAAGCCTCAATTCTACAATATTGGTAACATTCGTTCCATAGTTCCAGATCTAGGTAATAACCAATTTTAGATAATAATTTTATGATATAATTGTATATACATATACAAACAACACTCAAAAAAATTACACAAAGTAGGGGAAGTTGCATATGTGTGCATTCACAAGTTCTATAAAACCAATTATTAGCCATGCATAAATAGGCACATTAAACATCCCGATAGAGTTAAATTAGAATTCAAGTGACAACATTAAAAAAGTGGAGTCTACACAACAATTTCCAAAATCGTAAACCATGCACAAGGTAGTTAAAATCTCAACAGACACCCATCTACGACTATGATGATTACTTACTATAGATGTAAATTAGCAACTAAGAAATGAAAATCAACTTTGAGGCCATTATTCATGAAATTTTCAATAGATAGAAATGATTACAATAGGTGTAAGAAAACAACATGGTTCAAAATCCCCAATGTAATTTTCATTATACTAATGGAAATATTGTATGTACAACTAGCATATGTATCATTAATAATAAAAATGAATTACAGAAAACGTAACCGGCCTGTAAGGAAAAGTTGTATGAAAGAAGGAACAAAAAAACTAAAACCATAATGGGGAGAAACCCTCTGCACTCGTATGGGGGTTTATTTCCCTCATTACACTCATTCTATGGTAAGAGGGAAATTAATTTCTCCCAAGCTAGATACAGACGATAATTAGAAGTACAGTCTTAAGAAGTATGATAAGGGAACTAACAAGGACTGACCTCTATCAGTAGAGGTGGATATTAGTAGTTGAGGAGGCTACCATTGCATGGGGCAGCTACAAAATGGACCATGCACATACCTGTAACAGTAGACCTAACAAAATATTACTAGAATGGTAACCATGATAGAAAAAAGAAATACAACCCATTTAAGAAAACCTTGGATCACAAAAAAATAAAGTAAGATATCAATGAAATGACACACCCTGTGAGGGAAAATGGTGTTGGTGTTCATGGTAGCTCATGTGAGCAATAGACACTTTGTAAGTGCATACATATAAATCTATAAAGAAATTGTATATTTTAACATTCTAGTCTTAAGCCTCTACATAATGGAATCGTGGAGGTGAGGCTATGTCCTAAACAGGGAAAGGGAGAAAATAAAACAATAAGCACAATACTTACTACTTGTGTATCACCTTTGTCGAGTCAGTGTTGGGGTGAAAAGCCTTGCACATAATTGAATATTTAAAAACCTAGACCCTGGATAGAAAAACATTGGACATAAGGCATTATATTGTTAACAAAAACATTATACGGTATAGGAAAGAAAGTAAAAAAAAAAAAAACAAATTAATTTAGTTAACCAGGAAAATTCCAAAGTAGGCTTATCATAAATGGCAGGAAGTTAGGAATTTATTTAGTTATAACTGTTGGGGGATAAGCCCTCGCAACGAAAAGGGGGTTGCAACACAAATTCAATAAACGGTGAGTAAAAAAATAAAGAAGGAAAAAAAAAATTGCCCAGTAAACCTTGAGAGCATCGTTGTGTATAAATAAACTAAGAAGTAGAGTAGGTTACCATTTGTTCACCAGTGCTTAAGTTGTGGAAGAGGAGGTGTGTAATCACAACAATTATGCATAGGAGTCTAGCTCCCAAGAGTGGTATCTTCCACAATGATATGAATTCAAGATTTCAATGGTACCTATGGAACCCTTCTAGTGAAAACAACGACAGACAAAAATAAAAATGAGCAACATGAGAATGGCACTATGCAAGGAATAGTGTTTTGGAAGATTTCATATCAACTGTATAAATATGTTGAGAGATCCTGAACATCCGAAGGTGGAGGGTGTGATGCCATGTGATGTTCACATGGAAAGGAGTACGTGGCAAGAAATAATTTCAGTGCCAATTCCTAAAGTGCTTCCCAAGGACTCAATAAATGCTAAGAAATGGAGAATGGACCACAATGCATAAACCAAAGTCAATCAACCCATAAACACAAGCGTTGGAAGGGGGTAGTATCATATTCATGGAGAATAGAAAAGTTATTTAAAAATAGACCAATTAATGTAATTGCTTTCATAATTAAGGGTTCCGTAGTAAGTCTAGTGAGCAACGAAGAATTCACTCCCTAAGCACTGGAGTTTTAGTAGTAAACTAGCATTTCGAGATGGATGCAACATTGGAAATATTACATAGTATGATCGATTTGTAGTGTTTAAAGTTATGACACATGAGGGGATTTATTTAGGGGTAAAATATTGATAAGGATGTCTCAAGGTTAATTTTTCCCCTTTTTTCTATTACAAGGACAAGTTATTGCTAAGTTAAAGTACAATTATCATGAAATAGATATTAAGCTAATAGGGAAGGTTAAAAAAAAATATGGATAACTTTGACATTGAATTAGAAATAGAGTTGTGATTCTTTCTACAACTAAGCAGTTTATTATGATCTTTCTCTCCCATCATAATAAATCTACTATTTTCCAATTATTTTTCCTGGGAATTTTCAAGAGATTTTTAGGGAAGGTAGAGCTTGAATTTATCCATCCATAGATGTTTCAATCTCGCAAGAAATATTTTGACTCTGGTGCTCTTTCCTTGAGTAATTTCCAACACTTTGTTTATTAATACAATATATTAATCACATTACCTTAATTTCTATTTTATTATATTGTTTCACAAATTAAATATGACTTCCTTAGCCATCAATCCTTAAAATAGTAAAACTAAAAATAGAAAATCATTCATATACAGAACAAAGAAGTATTACAATAATATATGTTTATTATTAACATAGTATATGATATATATTTATTTTATTTATATTTTATAACAACATTATATATATTAATAAATAATATACATTAGATGGGTCTAATGGTATGATAATATTTTTTAAGTATAAATATTTACATATTTGATAATGTATAACATTAAGGAAATCAATTTTTATTTTTTTGGCATATTAGTGTTTTTTTGTTTGTATTATCTTTTTGGTGAAAATAATTGAAGTCACATTTCATACCTTAATTGAAAATGATAAAATACAAAACAATAGAAAAGTCACAATTAAAAGACTAGTAATCTTGTGATGTTTTTTAGAAAACATTATATACATTAATGTAAATAATACTAATATAGTTATATTATATATGCTTACTATTAGCATAGTATATGCTATATGCTTATTTTATGTTTTGCTCATTGTAAAATATTAATAACTAGTATATATGAGACGTATGAATGTATTCTTTAATGACCATGTCAATACTGATTTGCAAATGACAATTTATCTTATTTACTTGTTTTTCAAAGGATTTCAATATCGTTTTACTTTCCATTCAATCTACCATAATAGATTCTATGAATAAATAATGTTTTTCTTATTTTATATTCTAGGAATAAATTAAAGTTGTTTCTTAGTTTACTATTTCTAACAAATAAAACTTGCTACTTGTGTGTTATTTGTATTGAATTTAACTATTTATTTTAAATTTTCCATCTTTTCTAGAAGTGGTTAAGCCACCATGTAACACTTGCTATTTTAGGTATTGACAATTTTCACTTATTATATTAGATATTAAGGATTTACACTAGTGCAAGATGGTAATTTTCTCTTAAAGACTTTTATCTTGTCGTTGTAGGTGTATATTTGAATTATCAACAAAAGAAAGAAAAAAATGACCTATGTTACTTAAATATTAAAGTAATATCCATAAAACAACACCTAATAACTTGAAAATTAGTCAAATATGATACTCCACAACAAAATGGAGTCATAAAAAGCATGAATTTCACATTACTAGAAATGACCAAAATTATATTGTACTTAAAAGGGGTTAATCGCAATGTATTTCATACAAAATTCCATCCAAGGAATCAATTTCCCATATGAGTCATAGATTGAATTACTCTATAAAAGTATTGATTTTGTAGTAAGTATTCAACTAATCCTATTTTAGTTTTTGGTTCCACTTTTTATGTCTTAGTACATAATGAAAAAGGGACTAAGGTAGAAAATAACAGTATGAAATGTAATCCTCTTGGGTATTCACATGAAAGAAAGGATACAAATTGTTATCCAATGGAAAATTTATTATTAGTCCAAATGTGTTATGTGGTGAGAAAGAAATTTAAATAGTGCAAGAGCTTCATAATATCCTTGGTCACTTGAGATAAAAAGAAAACAAAGAAATTCCTCAAATAAAATTGAATTGGGTTGAGAAAGGCTTACCCCAATATGAATATTCTCTAAATAGGTAACTCTTATTCATATAATGAATCTTCAACATAGGGCAAGTCTACTGCAATATTTTCACGACAAGGACAACATAGTATAAAATATGGTTCACTAAAGTACTCAAATATGTTCATAATGACAAAAAAATAAAACCAAAGACTAGAAGTTCAACACAACCAAATTTTGCATTATTCACTCATGATTGCATTGAACTAACAACTTTTGCAGAAGTAGTGAGGCATAAGGAAATCAAGCAAGTTGTGATGGATGAATATGACCTAGTAATTATAAATATAACTTGGAGACTTGTTAATTGTCCAACAAATGTCAAAACCATTGGGTAGAAATCAGTTTACCAAATTAGATATATATAAACTGATAAAGTAGATAAATATAAAGCAAGGCTTGTGGCTAAAGTATTTTCTCAAAAAGAAGGGATTTACTATAGAGAAACATTTTCCCCAACAATGCAATGAAAGAAAATATGGCTGATGATAAATTTGGTTACACAATATGATTGGACACTTCATCAAATGGATCTGAAAGGTTCCTTTCTTAATTGTGATTTCAAATAAGAGGTATATATGACTCAACCCTCATGATTGAAGTTGAAGTGGAGATGCATAATGTTTGCAAACTTATCAAAGATTCATATGGATTGAAACAAACAACTAGAGCATGGTGTGAAAAAAATGATGAATACATTTTAATATTTTTTTTTTCATCATGACAAATTTGACAATACCTTATATTTCAGAATGAAAAGTAAAATATTACTCATCAGATTTCTTTATGTTGATGATTTAAATTATTATAGGGAATCATGAAAATCATATCATACAGGGGATATAATAAAACAAAAATGTATTCCAAATGACAAGATTGGGGCCACATCACTATTATCTCGGAGTCGAAGTTTCATAAAAACCTCATCAAATATTCCTTAGTAAAACCACATATTCTACAGTACAGTTGAATATTTTGACAAGGAAGGCTCTAAATCATCTCTTACTCCTAGAGGGGGGAACCTCAAGCTTTCAAAATATTATGGGGGATTAGTAAACAATACAAGATATGAATACTTGATTGGAAGGTTCATTTACTTGATAACTAGTTGTCCGGGTTTTTCATATGCAATCAAATTTCTTTAGATTCATGCAAATACTTAGAGATATCCATAGGAATTTAGAAAAAGGGTACTTATGTACATAAAGGGTACAAAATATTTTTGGTTCCTTAAAATGAAAACAACAACTTCACACTTGTTTCATATTTAGATGTAAATTTTGTAGGTGATTTTGATAATAGAATGTCAACATCATGTTAGTTTATAAACATGGGTTCAATGACAATTTCTTGTAGTTGTTAAAAGTAGGCAAAAGTGGAAATTTCTTTAGTAAATGAATATTACGTTTTAGATAGAAATCTGAGGAGTAGACATGGTGCACACAAACAATTCATATATTCACTCTCAAAGCCAAATTACATGCCACATAAATAGTGATAATGAGATCCAAGAGATCCTAAGCAAGGAGAATATTGTTGAGAAAATCTCTCAACAAAACTCCAACAACCAACAACACAATCCTACCTCTATACTATTGTAATAATTATTCCAAGGCCCCCCTTTAATGCTTAAATTACATGATAATCAAATATTAATACAAAAATGACAAATTACAATTCACATGTCACATCTGTCTAACTGGTCTCCTCGACAACATCTTTTGACCAACACAATCTTCAAGCTTCCCACTCAACTCATTTAAGAGATAACCACCACTAAGCATATTTTATGAAATTTGTACAATTGATGCTTCTCGATCTCCCAAAAGACAATATCAATACTAGATCACCCTACAGACAAACTCCCATCTATCAAATGGTAGTGAACTACACTTTTGATAGTTGTATAGGCTAATTGTCTACTTAGGTGTATCTAGCAATCAATTATGAAATTGACATTTATTACACACATAGATCTCACAAAATTAACATGTAATTGGTGCTCTTGAAACACAAAGCAAAACAAGATTCGTCAATCGATAACAGACTCACACAATCAAATTAATAATATATTCTCTTTGCAATGAATAACATTGAGAACCACTAATTTCAATTATGCTAATCTATTCATTGATTAGTTTTTTATTATAAAACTTTACATACCAAAATAAATAGCTAAATTCTAAACATCGCCACATTTTTTACACCTATACATCGAATCGACAGAAAAATAGGTGACAACTTCAAATTTGTAGCTTCACTTTGGTAGCATGTAATACACAAGAATAAGACACAAAAGCATGCACGACTTAGAAACCATTGATTTCATGGATCCCTCTACCCAGGAATTTTCAAAAGGCCCCCATTCACTGATCTGATGTAACACATGTAGGCATCGACTACAACATAGGTTGACTCTTTTTTCCTGTAGCAGAAGCTATCCAATTACTTACTTGCTAAGCAATTGAAGAATGAGGAGACTAGCTGAAGAATGAGAGACCAACTTAAGCTACAAATTGCACCAGTGGAAGATCACATCTAACACAAAATGGGCTTTAGATTTACAGAACTATAGCCTTGAGATACGATGATGTTCTACATAGAATGATTACGAATAAGAAGGGACGTGAAAATAATTTCTTATCATGGCTTCATATTTGCAGGCTCATCTCTCTAATTTATTTAATTAAAAAACTGATTCATCCATGATGCTACAAAAGTGTCACAAAAGAAGGTGTATCTACTGTTTACGGAGGCCTTCCACCCAAAGCATATCTACAAGATATCAATCAACAACCACTCTATCCTGATAAGATCCAACGCTCACCAGCAGTTGAACCATAAAAAGTACAACATCAGGTTATCTACCTTGTCAAAGTTCTTCTCCCACACCACAAGCGAGCTCATCCACCATGCTGTGAAAATCACAACCCATGCCTTTCACATTGCTATTCGCATTATGAGGCATGTGTTGTACTTGATGGCAACCCACTTGTAGTAGAACAACTCACTTGTATATGGTAACTAGATGAATCTACGTAACTATATGAATCTACAGGAGAGATATCAGATGTGACAGAATGCATGGTAGTTGTGTTTACAGATGTGACAAAATGCATGGAATTTAAAAGGAATCATTTAAGAAGTAATATGACAAATTAGAGTGTAAAGGTCTATTCAGAGGTAACAGGGCATTGGTATCGAATAACAGGAAGATGGAACTAAGGTCTACTAATTCGAATAAAGAAGGTAAAGGAAAAGGCTGATGAAAAATAGTTTAAGAAGTATACACAGGTCCACTTAGTCAAAACAATGTATAAACACTGGTCCATAGAACAAAAAGAGCGTATAAGTATACATGCACTCCCATAGGAAGAAAAGAATGTACATGTTGGAAAACGAAGATTTTGGTCCGAGGTATTTGATGTGTGGTATTGACCCTAGGTATTTGGTCCAAGGTATTGGTTCATGGTATTGACCCTAGGTATTTGGCCCAAGGTATTGGTCCTAAGTGGTTTTGGTCCAAGGTATTGAGAAAGGCCTAAAACTATTTAAGGAGGAGAATATCAAAGGGATAAGTGCTAATGAATATCTTATGAAGTGTTAGATAAAAAGTAAATATGCATGTTATGGGTTTCTAATGCTTTGCTTGATCTGAACTAAGTATGCACCTCAGTGTTTGATGATGGATGAGATCTAATGATGGATCAGGATCATAATGACTTATCATTATGAGATCTGAAAATGGATAGGCTATATCTAATTGCTAATGCACATTTTATCTTTTATAAATGATGATATGGGTTTGTCTGAAGTCCAGAGGTGCAACAAAGTTATGAAGTAAGTATTTGTAGATCTGTACACTAGTTCACTTTGGTGAAGGTGCATATTCATGCTCGTTCGACTCTTCCAACTAGCGTATGGAAAAGAAAAGCTTGATGTTCAAGGATGACTGATCTATTAGATCAATGTTGTTGTTTTAGTGTTGTCTGTCAATGAATCCTTCTTAGATCTGAATGTAAAACTGAATGAATAGGAATTTGATATTTGATAGATTGATTGTATAAGTGAGAAGAAGTGATCACTATTGCTACCTGTGTAAAGCTCTGTAAGTTAAGAGTCGATGTTCAGAATGTCACTGATTGGTATAGTTTGTGGTTCAAAGGTTTTATGATTTAGTATATTTAGAACGGAACAAAGGTTGGGCAAATGGAAGTAGCGTATACACGCAGGTTTTCCTCATTGAAGGAGCATACACATTCTGACACATGCCTTTCGAGGTTATAGTTAGTTCTGGTTGTTGATGCAATGTTCTGGGTTCAGATTTGTGTACTGGTTACAGTAATCTTTCTGTTCCAGTTGATTAGTTGAATTTGATTAAGTTTGAATGAATGGTTGATTCAATTGTATTAGAGGTTCAATGATTGGTTGATTAAGAGGTTTATAGGTTGTTAGTGATTGATTGATTCAGTTATGGTTGATTCAGAGAGTGATGATTGAGTTTGAATGATTAGTTGATGCAGATGTATTTGATGGTTGTATTGCAGTTATGATTATGAGCTTCAATGTTGTTGATGGGTCCAACATGAAAATTTGATGAAACGATGCCTTCAAATTGTGGTGTTGTGTTCCAAGAGTAGCCAGTCTGAAAATTAATGAAACAAGGTCCTTGGAGGAAGGAGGGAAGGTCATAGCCTTCTGTAGGCCGGCACCTACGCACTGGTAAACATATCGTCCAGTACATGAGCAAGGGGTTGGATCTCCTTTCTAGTAGCAACTGGAAAACAAGTGAAGGTTGGATCCTTCTGTTAGTTGACACTTACATACGAGTAAATGGATCGTCTAGTACAAGATCTAGGGGGTTATAGCTCCCTTCCAGTAGAAGTTGGAGAATGAGAGAAGGTTGTAGCCATTTGAAGAGGGGTGCCTATGTACTGGTATGAGTATGCACCAGTACAAGATGTAAATAGGTTTTTCTTATATTAAAAGAAGACAAAAACAAGTGGTTTTTGTCCCACATTGGGTTTCCACCTTAAATTTTGGTGTTCATGTGTGTTTCTTATGTGTGATGGTTTTTTCTATTATTACTGAACATGGTTACTATTTATATGGTTAACGAAGTACTGATGCACTGATTAAAGATCAACATATAATGAATTGACTGAATCATAAGTTTGTTGGATATATGTTGGTTTCCTTAAATACTATTGCGTGTACATGCGAGTTACCTTCATTGAAGTAGCGTATATAAATCAGAGTATGAAAAGAAAAAGTTATTGATCTGACTAATACTAATTCACCTCCCCTCTTAGTATTATTTCCAGCAATTGGTATCAGAGTAGGTCATTTAGTAGAAGCTTGATCACTTGAAGGAGATTTGTAGTAATAATGGGAAAGAAGCTAAAGAAGAAAGCCCCTCAAAAGAGGAAGACATCTCAAAGGAACTGTGACAGTGGGAGAGACAATTGGCCTTTATGTAGAGGTAACTCTTTAGATTTAGAATCACCTCATAATGAAGATGAACAAGAAAAAGAACTATCAGGTATGAATTTTTTGGCCTCTGGTGATACATTTCTCTGTTCATTTGAAGATAATGAAAGTGACAACGAAACAACCGAATTTGCTTTTATGGGTGAAAGAGAAAGAAATCAAATAGAGGAAGAATTTAAAAAGCTCACAGACACAATTAGATATCAACAAGATCTATTGGACAAAAGGGAGTGTGCCTTCAAAGAAGAAGTTACTAGATTAAAAGCTCAGCTGGAGGAAGGAAACAAGGTAAGAAAGCAATACAAAGAAAAGGAAGATCAATGTCAAAAGCTGTAGGATGAAGTGACATCATTATGAAATGAAGTAAATGAAAAGAGTACAAAAATCAATAAACTTAAAGATAGATCTAGTTACTATGAAGGTCTTGAAGCCAAGATCCTCTCTTTAAAATAAGATCTTGAAAATAAGCAGAATGAAGAACTACCTCAAGCAGATGAAGAACAAGAAATGAGATTCTCAAATTAAGGCAACAAGTGGAAGAAGGAAGGAAGGCTAAAAAAATCTTGAAGAAGCAATATCTGGAAAAGGAAGAGCAATATCAGGTTGAGGTAAATATCATAGAAGGTAAATTAGAAGAAAAGGATAAACTGTTACGATTTCAAGGTAGTACTAAGATTTTGGATAAAATTCTTAGTAGTCAAAGGTATCCTACCATCAAAACTGGTCTTGGTTTTCATGAATCTATTGAAGTTGAATCTAGTTCACAAGGTGAGGCAAGGAACTCTAATGCAAAATCTAAAATTCTCAATAAGGAGATGAGAGGTTAACCCCATCAACAATGAAGGAAACAAAGTAATCAAAGAAAATCTTTTGCTCCTAACTATGGAATTGATAGTCAGCTATTTCCTCCGATGAATAATGTTGAATGTTTTATATGTCATAATTTTGGACATATTGCAGTGAGATGCAGAAGTAGAATGGTTCAAGAGCATCACACTAAAAGATCATTAGCTTCCAAGTACTTTAAGGGAAATTGTTTTTCTTGCAATATGTTTGGTCACAAAGCCATTGATTGCTATAGAAGTAATATGAAACATATAAGATGTTATGCTTCTAACAAGTCTGGACATATAGCAAAGGAATGTAGGAGAAAATTTCAGGCACCATACCAAGAGGAGAGAACATTGTCACATTTGAAGATATGGAAGAAGAAGGAAGTACAGTCAGAAAAATGTGGCATAACACAATGTACAAACATAACAAACTCAGGGGGAGCTAAAAGTATGAAACTTCAGTGTTCTAAATCTCATACGTAGCTATCATGAAGATAAGTTGTGTATATACACGAGTTTGAAGCTGCACATACATGTATATGTTCGTTTGGGAAAAAAAGCAGAGGGACAGACTCAGAAAAGGGGTTTTGAAATGGTTAAGTCAATTATCAAATATTTGTTCTGTTCTGATTGATGATGATTACAAATTATTGATAATATGTAGAAGTGCTCTTGAGTTGTTGATGACTTGATTTATATCTGATTCATAATGATGTCTTGATATTTCTTACTGATATATGCAATGATCAGATCTGACAGTGAATAGGTGGCACATGTTCACGGGAGAATACGTTATGCTTCTAATAATGCATTGTTGCCATTATGTTTAGAAGTCTTTGGTACCTAATGATTCTTATCAATGATGATGATGCTTATGTGGCTAAAGTGCTTAAATGATACATCATGCTATGTTATGGTTATGAGTTGCCCATGATGAAATCTCAGATGACACTTGTATTGCTTGGAGTTACATAGTTGTTATTCAAATAAGATTTATGGATGATTGTGGATGACTTTTGATGATGAATATAGTACATATATGTTGCTTACATGGTGATCTTCATAAGGACAACGAGAAGTACAAAGCTTGAGTACACAACTTCATTATTTGATGATGAGCTACTCATTTCTTTTATGTTGGTGTCATCATGCCTTCAAAAATGGATAAAGGTCATATGGTGCAGTTATGATGTAAGATTCCTACAGTCTTGGCTCTCACAAGGTTGAGGATTGTTGTTGTTGATGGTATCAAGAAATCTTGAAAAATGACCATGAGCTCATGGTTTGCAAGATACATAGTTGATGGATACACATTATGTTAGATACATGGATGATTACTTAAGTTGCATATTGAAAAAAATTGTTGGTTAGCCAAGAGAATGGTCTTATTGTAGGTCTCATGAAGACATAAGGTATTTAAAGACATGGATATTCAGAGACATGACTTACTTAGTCACATAATGATGATGACTTCTTACCTTATGATGATAGGTTCATACTCACATATGTTGATTATCATGTTTGATGCTTATCAGATGTGAGATGTTCCCTAGTGATGATACATGGTTGATATGTTGAGGGTTCTTGTGGAAAGATCACGAAGTTCTTGATGATGATGTTATGATCATAGATGATGACTATGGTGTTTTCACATACATATGATATGATTTTGTGTTACTGCTTGGAGATATGACATATGCTTAGTTGATTCATGGAAGGTTATGATAAGGCTCTTTCTACTAAGGAAATGGAGCAAGTTGACCTTAATGAGGTCAAGAGGATGAGTTGATATCTATATGCAACATACTTTGTCATAGGTTGATGATAATTACATTGTCATATCTTAAGAACTAATGATGGACATATATAGGTTTCTCATAAATTCACTAAAACACTGCCCAGAGAAACATTTGAATATCTCAGACAAAAGCTGGGAGCAGTTGCTGCATCATCCTACTGTTAAATCCAGTTTTTCAAGGGAAGGTTATTATACGCGGGTTTCATGAAGTATAGTGGAACATACACACGGGTTTATGTGGCTGAAGAAGGGTATATGTTCTTTTGACAGAAAAAACATTCGGTCACACTCTGATATGGGCGGTTTGTCTGATGTTGATGATTACAGTCTGACGATATGTTTTTGTTCATTATTTTTTATCTGATTGACAAAGATGACTTGATGAATGACTTGTTGAAAATGCATAGGCAACAAAGGTTCAGGGGAAGCATTAGCCTTCACTCAAATTTTACATTGTTGGCATTAGTGTTGCTGAGTCCAGCTATAGCTTTAGATATTTATATCATTTTTTGCTTAAGTCATGTAAAAGTCTAGTGTGTGATATGACTTCTCATACATTTGAATAAGCCCTAGTGGACAAGTGATGTAATTTGTATCCCCACTTTGCATGTGATGGATGATGTAATATTTATTGTATTTGTGTCATGTATAAACAATTGGTATATCCCCACTTGGTTGGGTGGATGAGTCAAATTTGGTATATCCCCATTTGATCGGGAGATTGATGTATGTATGAGTCATTGGTGATAGGAAGGTCAAACTCACATAGTTGAGTTATAGAGTCATGTTATTCTTTTGGAAAATATTTTTGTAAACTATGCATGGGCTCAGGGTGAGCATGGACAATTTAGTGCATCACAACATGTACAAAGGGGGAGTTTAATAAGAGAGTTTAGCATGTGCCTTGGGGGAGCATGAACAATATTCAATTGTTCAGATATGAAAGTCTTCATTTTGGTCAACCCTTTGCCCTTGATATCAAAGGGGGAGAATATCTTGGTCCACCCTTTGCCCTTGATGTCAAAGGGGGAGACTATTTTGGTTTTTCTTATTATCTCTAACAGTTTCTACAGCATGCAGTAATCAACACCAACATGGTTTCCATCAAGTCCAAAGGGGGAGATTGTTGGCATTATGATGCATGCATTGTACTTGATGGAAACCCACTTGTAATAACACAACTCAGTTGTATATGGTAACTAGATGAATCTAAGTAACTAGATGAATCTACATAACTAGATGAATCTATGGGAGAGATATCAGATGTGACAGAATTCATGGCAGTTGTGTTTACAGATGTGACAAAATGCATGGCATTTCAAAGGAATCATTTAAGAAGTAATACGAAAAATTAGAGTGTAACATGTCTATTCAGAGGTAACACGGCATTGGTACAGAATAACATGAAGATGGAACTAAGGTCTACTGATCAAAATAAAGAAGGTAAAGGAAAACACTGATGAAAAATAGTTTAAGAATTATACACATGTCCACTTAGTCAAAACAACGTATACAAGCTGGTCCATAGAACAAAAAGAGCGTATACGTATACATGCACTCCCATAGGAATAAAATTGTGTACATGTTGGAAAACCAAGGTTTTGGTCTGAGGTATTTGATCTGTGGTCTTGATCCTAGGTATTTGGTCTGAGGTATTTGGTCCGTGGTATTGACCCTAGGTATTTGGTCCAAGGTATTGGCCCTAAGTGGTTTTGGTCCAAGGTATTGAGAAAGGCCTAAAACTATATCAAGAGGAGAAGATCAAAGGGATAAGTGCAGAGGTAATGAATATCTTATGAAGTGTTAGATCAAAAGAAAATATGCATGTTATGGGTTTCTGATGCTTTGCTTGATCTGAACTAAGTATGCACCTGAGTGTTTGATGATGGATGAGATCTAATGATGGATCAAGATCATAATGACTTATCATTATGAGATCTGGTAATGAATAGGCTAGATCTGATTGCTAATGCATGTTTTATCCTTTATAAGTGATGATCTAGGTTGTTCTGAAGTCCAGAGGTACAGCGAAGTTATGAAGTAAGTATTTGCAGATCTTTACGCTGGTTCACCTTGGTGAAGGTGCGTATACACACCGGTTCGACTCCTCCAAGTAGTGTATGAAAAAGAAAAGCTTGATGTTCACAGATGACTGATCTATCAGATCAATGCTGCTATCTTACTGCTATCTGTCAACGAAGTCTTCTTAGATATGAATGTAAAACTGAATGAATAAGGAGTTTGATATTCGATAGATTGAATGTACAAGTGAGAAGAAGTGATCTCTGTTGCTGCCTGTGTAAAGCTCTGTAAGTTGACAATAGATGTTTAGAATGTCACTGATTGGTACAGTTTTTGGTTTAGAGGTTTTATGATTCATTATATTTAGAATTGTATGCAGGTTGGGCAAATGGAAGTAGCGTATACATGCAGTTTTTCCTCATTGAAGGAGCGTACACATTCTGACACATGCCTTTTGAGGTTACACTTAGTTTTGGTTGTTGATGTAGTGTTCTAGGTTTAGATCTATGTACTGCTTACAGTAATATGTCTGTTGTAGTTGATTGGTTGAATTTGATTAAGTTTGAATGAATGGTTGATTCAGTTGTGTCAAAGGTTCAATAATTGTTTGATTCATAGGCTCAGAGGTTGTCAGTGATTGATTGATTCAATAGTGGTTGGTTCAGAGAGTTATGATTGAGTTTCAGTGATTAGTTGATGCAGATGTATTTGATGGTTGTATTGCAATTATGATTTTGAGCTTCAATGTTGTTGATGGGTCCAGTATAAAAATTTGATGAAACGAGGCCTTTAGATTGTGGTGTTGTGTTCTAGGAGTATCTAGTCTAAAAATTAATGAAATGTGGTCCTTGCAGGAAGGAGAGAAGGTCGTAGCCTTCTCTAGGCTGGCGGCTACGTAGAGGTAAACAGATCGGCCAGTACAAGAGCCAGGGGTTGGAGCTCCCTTCCAGTAGCAGCTGGAAAACGAGTGAAGGTTGGAGCCTTCTGTAGGCTGGCACCTACGTACTAGTAAACAAATTGACTAGTACAAGAGCTAGGGGTTTGTAGCTCCCTTCGAGTAAGAGTTGGAGAACGAGAGAAGGTTGTAGCCTTCTGTGGGCAGGTGCGTGCATATTGGTATGAATCTGCACCAGTACAAGATTGTAAACAGGCTTTTATTATATTAAAAGAAGACAATAGCAGGTGGTTTTTGTCTCGCTTTGGGTTTCCACCTTAAATCTTGGTGTTCATGTGTATTTATTATGTGTGATGGTCTGTTCTGTTATTACTACACACAGTTACGTTTTATATGGTTAATGAAGTACTGATGCACTGATTAAAGATCAACATATGATGAATTAAGTGAATCATATGTTTGTTGGATATACATTGGTTTCCTTAAATAAAATTGCGTGTAGACGCGAGTTACCTTCATTGAAGCAGCATATATAAATTAGAGTATGAAAAGAAAAATTTATTGATCTGACTAATACTGATTCACCCCCCCCACCCTTAGTATTATTTCCAACAATTTCCTTATCCATGGCTCAACGTTGTCGTTCAAGACTCCACAGAGCCCTCAACACAACAGGTTCAAGGTTTAACACAACAGTTTACAAGCTCCACGCAATGCTCAAAGAAAGCACTTAGGAAGTCTCAACACATCAACAATGTGAAATCAGTTCCAAAATTTCTCCACTATCTACAAGTCGATCACACAACCACACAAAGAAATAAAACTCACGCAAAACTCCAATCTTCACATAGACTCTCACACTCTATACTAACATACAAAGGATCAACCAAGAGATGGGTCAAGCCCATATGGGTTGTGATACTAAGAAACAAATATGAGAAGAAGACAGTGTGCATATAAACAATTTGTATATTCACTCTCAAAGTCAAATTATAAGTCATATAAATAGTGATTATGATATCCAATAGATTTCAAACAAAGAGAATATTATTGAGAAAATATCTCAACAAAAATTCCAACAACCCAATCCTTCCTATATACTCTTATAATCATTATTGTTGACACCTAATCCGAAATGGATGGGTGAACTGGACAGTCATCTAGAAGATGAACTTATCCGTTTTATTTATGTATATAAATGTATGTTACCTAATGAATAACACAATCAGTTTTCTCTCTCTCATTTATTCTGGAGTTACCCTGGCCTGACATGGTATCAGAGCACAGGTCCCAGAAATAGTTGTAACTCCTGCCTGAGAGCTGCTCAGTCTCTGACATCCCTGAAATACCTGAAGACTGCCGCTGCCTGAAGACTGCCTTCATTGAAAGGCCTGCCGCTGCCTTCATTGAAACGCCTGCCACTGCCTTCATTGAAACACATGACATTGAAGACTGAAGACTGCATACCTGTTGGGTTTCTTATGATGACAATCTGAAGACATAACGCCGCTGTCCCTCTTACATTCCCAATCCAAGAGGTAATGCACTTTTTTTTAATGGTTAAAGTCGAAGAGGCTCCCCGTTTGCACTGTTTTTTATTCGAGAGGCTCCCGTCTGCATTTTTTTCACTGTTTATATCCGCCTGAGAGGCTCTCGCACCGGCCTGTGAGGAACCCAGCCATTCTTTGTGCATGTGAGGAACCCTAGCTCTGTGTTTGTCGAGATGAGTGTGCTTCTTGTAGCGAACTGTGGTCATGGTGATGCCGCCATTGAACACAGAGTACTGCTCTTGGTGTGTTAATATGACAACCATTGTGAGAAACAGTTGTGTATATATCTGTTGTGTACAAAAATCGTTGGAACTTTAATGGTGCATAAATGGCGAGTAGAAGAAATTGAGGAGGAAGGCTGGCCGAGAGGAAAAGTTTGGAACGAAAGCAAGTTGCCTCTCGCAATAGTGGAATGCGAACTTGTTGATCACGAGCTGCTCGAAACACTGCCTGACATGCTTTTCTGTCCAGAGGGAGGTCGAAGAGCATTATATTGTCTACACGAGAGTTTGATAGGGAGGTCGAAGAGCATATCGTGAAGCTGGCGACGGATTCGAATGTTTTATTAACAGATTGTGGATCCTACGTCCTTTTTTTGGTCATGCATATCGCTTAAAAGCTCATTTTTATATTCTGTCATCGTTGCCATATTTACGCTTTAGTAAACTTGTGTCCCACTGTGCCCAGAGGCCGTGCTTCAAACTGCTCCTTTCTGTTGCGGATTGCTATTTATTCATTGTAACTTCCCACTGTTTCGAAGTTGATTGCGCAAGTACTAGTATTTCCATATGAGTTCTGAATAAGAGGCAATTTTGGAATTATGGTATAAAGCAGATGTTAAATGATTATTTATGGTAGTGCTATGGTATAAAGCAGATTTTTAAATGATTTTTTTTTTCCATGTAAAAATCATTTTCAAAGCAGAAATATATATGTGGAGATATATGTAGCAGAAGTTTAATGATTTTTTCTCCAAAGCAAAATCATTTAAAAAAAAAAAAAAGAAACAGCGGAAGTTTTTTAAGAGTATTTTTTTTCCATCAGAAGAATATATCAGCAAAAGTTTTTTATATCAGCAGAAGTAACTTTTTACAGAATGCATTCAATCATCTCTATGATAGGAATAGTTCTCACCGGCAAGGAGAACTATCTTGACTGGTCCTGGATGGTACAACACACCCTCATTTTCAATGAGCTGTGGAAAGGAGTGTGT